>VZRW01005031.1:0-12144 GCA_013398125.1 Aegotheles bennettii
TATGACTCCACAATGTATTACTCTCCAGCTCTTGCTAGTGATGGACTTCCCTATCTCAAAGGGAGATTCATTTTTTTAAAAAGCAAAATTGTTAGCAACAATAAAAATCATGCTTTCTGAAGAACATTAATTGCCCTAGCAGAAGGTTGTCCATAAATCCCTGTGTCAATCCTCTTGTAGATCTGACTTGAAATTACCCCACCACATACTCTTTTCTGCCACAAGATCTTTTGTTGTTCCATGCAAGAGATGGATGGTACTTACTGATTGAGCAGCTATTCAATATTTTGCTTTATTCTTATTGTTAGCTCCATGGCCCCATGCATTATTTACTGCATGCTATGCAAACTGATCTCCACAGAGATAATTATTAATTTCCTCTCAGATTTCTCTACAGCTATAGAATTTCTGTTCCTTCAAACATTTGCAGATGCACTCACCACCCCATCTCCCAGCATTGGGTCCCACTGCTCTGATTTTAGGGATTAAGGGAAGATACCTGTGTTACCTCTGATCCCCATCTGAGGAATCCAGGGATTTTCAGGGTCCACAGGACTCTGCATCAATCCCACACTTGAGAAACACAGCCCCTACTGATTTCAGGTGCAGCTGTGGCTTCTAAAGCCCTTTTGGCTGTTACATCCAGGGCCTCAAATCACACCCAACAGGGGGAACTGCTACTGCTCACACACCAAAGCTTGGCTTGAGTAACTTACCCAGAGTCATTTGGGAAGAATGACGCACAAATAAGACATCACATGTTTAACACTCCTCCTCTGACTTGTACATTATGTACTATTTTAACACCTAAAATTATACCTAGCACTTATAGTTGGAGGATTTTGGTTTTTTAAATACTGCGCTCCCTATCTTCCCCCAGGTTAGATCAAGTCTGAATACAGATTTAGGGGGGGAGTGGGAGGAATTTGGAGGGGGCTATGATGCCATCATGCAATCTTGCCTTCACCATGATGCTACTGAAATTTAACAGATATACAACAGATAATTAGATGAATTAAAAACACAGTTGAGAAGCACTAGTATGTTCTAACATCTCTCACACTTACATGGTAAACGCAGCATCTTCTTTTTTTTCTTTCTGTACCTCCTTACTTTCCCTCTTAAACAGCATAAGAAAGTCAGAAATTTAGAGGTAAAAAAAGCCTGCAGTGAATTATTCAATTTCTTTTCTCATAGAGTGCAGTATCTCTTCTCCTCTACAGAAGACAGTCAATTATTTTGTCCTGTCTAAATTAAAATGATTCAGGCAATAGCTTCCACCATTTCCTCTGGGACACAGTTCCACAACCTCATGGGTCTGCAATAAGATTTTCCTAATGCTCATAGTAAATTATTCCCTTATTTTAATCATATTCTATTACTCTTGCTGCACATTAAATAATTCTCACTTCTCCTTCCGTTCCTCTGAGGTGCTCTCCCTTTCACAGCTCCATTCTCAGTTACAGGTCTAGAAGCTAAATGTAGTTAAGATATTGGAAATCTTTGTTCAAAAGAGAAGAAACTGCTGGCACTTGTAGGTACTTGCAATACTTTGTCACTCTCAGACAGAAGATGATGTCAGGGCTGAAAGAAATATTCCAGACAGAAAGAAATCCCAGCCATACACCTACTTAAACTATATACACAGCAGAAGCATATTCTGCCTTTAGTGTATTGCTCTGCATCAAATTCATATTCAGTTGCATGCAAATATATTGTCAGTTGTCAGTCCTCAAAATCTGGGAGTGATTGATGCTGAGAAAGCTGAGATTTCTCTCATTCACTTAAAATCACTTCGTACATATTTACTCTGGACCTATATTGCAATACTTCCCAAGGGCTAAATCCCTGCCTGTGATTCTTAACTGACATTATTTCTCCAGAAAAAAAAAACAACTTACAAAGGAACTACTTCGAAAGTTCTCCTGAACTTGAATAGAAATTCTATCTGAAGTCTGATCCTGATGAGTAATCTTTCTGCCATCCTCTATACTACTAGGAAGCATATTATGGGTAAATTGTGATATACAGTAAATAAGGCAAGCACTCATTCCATACTCTCTTCAGACATTTTGACACAAGTTACACTTGGCAAGCAGGACACACTCCAAACTTGTATCATGCATTTATAATCTTCTGTTGCTTCCTGCACGCTCTGGGTCCCAAACATCTGTGAGCCACCTTGAAGTCACTGGGAATTACACTAAGTGACACAGGAAATCGAGAATTTAATTGACAGTAGTACTCACTCTCATTTATATAGCATTCTGTTAGCAATAGTAAGCTCATCAGCACAAAGCTTTTGAGGAGGGTGAGGGGGAAATAAGACACTTCTGTCTTCTTGCCATGAGAGCTCTTTATATCAACATGGGTATAGGAACTACTGGGAGGAAGAGAAAGCCCCTTAAAAAAAGTCAGGGGAGTGATTTAATACAGGTAGCTGCCAAGTGACCTTCAAACATCACCAAGACTTTGTTCCAAAACATTACTTCTGAGCCATTTTGAGAAATAATTTTGTATTATTGCTAGAAAAACAAAGTGCAAGAGTAAAACAGATGTCCAAAGCAGCTATACTCCCTAGGCTAATTCTTTACACTAAACACGCACAGAGGTGTAAATAAGCACATTATAGAATATTAAAAACTTTGGCACATGGAAAAGCTTTATTATAAGAGATGTGAAGTCAACGGTTGACTTCGAAAGGGTTGGTTTTGCTTGGTAGGTTCATTTAAGGACAATTAAATATACTTTCTTATTTTCACAGGCTCTAGCCTTGGCAGTCTCCAGGGTTACTCCTGTGCCAACAAAGACAGCGTGTTTGTTTATTTCCAAGCTTTCCGCTTCTCTGGTTATTGTTACCATGTGCTGATATCTGTTAGTACATACACTATCTCCCATTTTTTTAATCATAAAGATACATTTACTGTTTGTCTAGGAGATGCTATTGTTCACAAAAATCATTTGCTCAGGAAGCTGGAACAGTGTTTTGACCACCATTTGCATAGTAGAAATCCCTTTTGAAAGTACATTCAAGACCCCCTACAAGATTTATTGAAATCTATTATTTTGTACTAGATTACATGGATTTTTTTTCTGATACCTAATGAAATACTTGAATCTCAAGATCTGCAGGGATACTTCTTTTTTTAGAACAGCTGTTTTCCTACAAACAGGTTTTCACATCACATTTGTGCAAATTTTTTAATTGGTCCTAGATTTAATGAAATCTTTCCCCTCCCTTCTCCCCAAAATTAAATAGTGGGTCTGATACAACTAGACAGCATCCAAACAGTCAGCAGCATCCCTGGCCATAACTATCTGCACGTGTTTCTAACACAGGAGTAACATGAAATAACTGGCAAGCAAACTGCCCATCACTGCCTCTTTACCTGCCTTCTGCAGGCAGGACACAAGCGGAGCGCTGCAGGATGCCTCCAAGAGATCCATTTGCCCTAAAGGGAATGAGTCAGTGTTGGCAACCAACAGCCGGACCACAGGAGCAGAGAGAGCTGGAAGCCACCGAATCTGAAAGTCAAATTTATCAGAAGGTCACATCCTCTTTGGTCAGTTAATATTGCAATAAGAGAACCTGCTTCAAACCAGCGTTGAACTCCAAAAATAAATCTTTGAAAGAAAGGAGCAAAGACGAGCAGTTTGCTTTAGCTTGCTGGTGGACATTATGACTCCTGGATATTCAATTTTGTTTAGTTGCTGCACAAAACTGTGCATCACACATCTGGGCTGTTTGGCTTCGGCTCCAAACGGAGCCCCACAATGCACTGATGTACCCAAGCCATAGTTGCTATCCCAATGAGCTACTCTAGTACAGACAAGGATTAACAGGAGTGGTTTTTCCTTTTACATGCTTATTCTTTTTCATTACCAAAATAAACAGTGTGCAGCTGTAGTGGGAGCAGAGGAACAGATCTCAAGTAGCAGCTGAGCTACAGCAACAACAGGGAAAATTGCTTCTATCATGTTTTAGGCTCTTAATATTTTAAGAGCTGGCAAATTTAAATACAAAGCTCATACGCTTTTCCAAGCAAACCTAAAATTACTTACTAGCAAGTTCAAAATATTCATATCAGTTTGGTTTGTGAGGACATATGCTCAACCAGCTCAATAAACATTGTGGTGAAATTAAGGAAGGGCAATGGAAACTAGGCACTGCAGCCCATGTTTTGGCCTAAGGACCAAAATTTACAACAACAAGCTATCTAGCAATAACTTTGGCTGACAGTTAGCTTGCAGGAAGGGAGATGACAGAGATGATGATGGCAGCAGCCATCGTCCCAGTCTGCAAGCATCCGGAATAGCAGCCAATTTCTGAGCTCTATTTTATCTCTGCTTCCTCACTGTTTCTATCCTGTCAGGCTCCCCTTACCTTTCGTGTTTCTTTTCATACTTCCTCCCTTCCTCTTTCTACTGCTATAACCTCATCACATTCGCCTCCTTCCCATCATCTTCTCCACAACCAACCCCCAACCCAAACACAACAGCATCTTGTCAGCTCCTACCCTTGCTGCTTAGCTGCCACTCTGCTCCTGTTTCTCTCTTGTACAACTGCAAGAAGAAAACATTCTTCAGGGTACAAAAATGAGTCGTTTGTGCCTCTGAAGCATTTAACACAGTTGGCTCCTTAGATGTTTCAAAGTTACTATACAATAAAGCAATAACATTAGGTTTAATAAACAATAAAGAGGAGAAAAGGGACTTCCTATTAAAGATGCTCAGTAGGAGAGCTGACGTGTAACTATTAAACTGACAATTGCCTCTCAAGTCCAGCCTGGGAATGAAGGTAACAAGCTGTTCTGCTCAGGCAGCTTCCAAATACATCCAAGGCTAGAGGAAAAGTCCGCTAGAGAAAGCAGGTCCCCCTGCTAGAAGAGAAATGCAGATACAGATACCTCTTGCAAACAGTCAGACTTGCATGGAAAACACTAGAAATAGCTAGTGAACATTATATTGGTGCTTCTCAGTTCTTAGGAACAGAGAGAACATAGTAAAAATTCTTGACACCAACCCAATGCAGTTAAGTGTAGAGTCATATATACACAATCTCAGCTGTTCTGCTTGTGATTTGATTTTTAAATATACCTCTTTCATCAAGAACTGTTGCTATTAGAGCATTGAATTCACACTGAAAAACGCAGAATAAGATTTGGGCTGTCAGTACATAAATGGGTGCACATTGACAGAAAATCCCTACTATGGAGAAATGAACCACCAGGCCCAGCAGCTTCCCATCTTGCTGACAGAAGTGCTCTTCTGCTAATCCAGCAAATACTGCTGCAATTCCAGTAAGTGTATTTCTAAAAAAGACCCACCTATATAACAGTCAAACTGCTCTAATTTCCTTCTTCCTCCCCCACTTGATCTTATAACCCTGCTTCTACTAGATGGTCACAACCACACGTTTTCTGCCAAGAAGCACTTTTACCACTCTTCATTATCTCCTTAAGCAAACTAAACTAGGTGGCACTGATACCATTCTCAGCTCTCTGCTTTTTCATTAAAAAAATGAACCTAAAAGCACACGCCACAAAATTGCTCTATTTGCCTATTTAGGCCTTTTCTTCCTATTTGCAAATCTTCTCCCTCCTGAGGAGGAGACACTAAGGGAATGAAGACACATGCACAGATTAAGGTCAATCCAGTAACAGCAACAAATTCAATAGCACTGGAGTCAAAAGCACAATACACCCAGAATACCATCCCCAGTACACTGCAAAGGTCTACTTCTGCTCAGGCAGGCAATGACATCTCCTTCAAATTCAAAGAGGGAAGGATTCATCCACAACATAAAAATGGATAAACCCTGGATCAAGTTGGAATACTTTTGATACTGTTCTTTACAGTGCTGTAGAGGACAAGCAGTGAAGCAGCTCTCCTTCCCCCAATGTACAGCTTTGTGAGCAACCAAGAGCTGCTTCCCAGGTGATTTATCATAGTCACCACTCAGGAATGAAGCTGGGATTATGACAAGGATGTACATGAAAAAAACATGGTGAACTATTTTCTCTGTTACATCAGATCTGAAGACGTTCCAGCTAACAAAACATGAGATATGGGACACTGAGCATTTCCAGTACATAGGAATCAGCATAGCTGAGTAAAGAGGTTTGCATAACTGTAGGTTGCTCAAGGCTGCAGCACTGATCTGTGCCCACACATCATCATCAGCTGTCAAACCCCACAGCCTGAGAAATGAGCTCAGAAATATGAAGGAACAAGAGCCAGGTCCCATCCTCCCAAAATTCACAAGCAGCTCAATCATATTCCTTAACTACATGAGCTGCACCACTTCAAACCGTGGCAGAATTCACCAAGTCAGCTTGAATTCCCAAGCCCACAGTCCCACAGAGATTGAGCTGGAGAAAAGAACTCCAGTGGCTGGTCTTGGATTGATTTACAAGCACTAGTTAAAAGAAAACTAGAAAGCCAGAGGAGGCCAAGCACTAAATAGGTCCTCTCTTCCTGGGGTTTCTTGTCCTATTTACTAAGCCTTGTTCACAGGTAGATATGATTGTGCTCCCCAGAATTACATCGTCTTTAACTACAACATTAAGCAACACTCAATCTTCTTTCTCCAAAGGTCCTTGTTTTCTTTAACTGATTCATCAGCATTTTCTTCTGCAAGGTGCAATGCCCTGCCATCTAGCTTGCAGAAGATCTGACCCCTCTGAACCATGCTATGATAGATGGGATGTATTTATCGGATATTAAAAAACAAGGGACTCTGATTAAATGATGTATAGTCTGATTAAGACATAGTAATTGTCTCCTCTACCGTGAAGATATACGATCTTTAGAGCTTGCGATAATGAACACTAGAAGCAATTGCTTGTTATGTAATTACGAGTGTACAGAAAGACAAGGCCAGGTTGTAAGAAGTCCTTACTGGTGCCATCAACAACATTCACCTCCGTGTGCCTGCTCTGGCTGTGTAGGGTTGCTCTTTCCTCTGGGTTTTCCTGGAAAGAGCAGGGTAGTGGGAGAAAAGCCACAATCAACAGTAAGGCACAATATGGGGCTAAGAAGGCAAGAGGTCAAGAAATGGATGAAGATTTCTCCCAAAAACCAAATAACACCTAAACGAAATGATATCCAAGTATTGCTAGCCAGCACAAACAGGGAGAACATCATCGAAAGAAAAATTAGAGAACTAGGAAAAGTGAGTGGTACCAGAAAAGAGATTAGTCTGCCAAGTACATTGGCTTCAATGAGCCAAGTAATACTGCTCCATAAATCGTTCAAAAAAATACCATAAGAGCCAAGTATACAATATTCTTCTCAAGAACGACAACCTAAAGCCAAGAAATGTCAACCCACGAGCTGTTCTTTGTGGGAGTGGAGCCCTCTGGTATCGAGTCAATGGGAGGCACAGGAGGTTTCTTGCATTGTAGCAGGAAATCTGGGCTACAACTTGGCTCAGTTTATAACAGTAGGTGACCTCTTTACACTGCTGCTGTTTAAAATGTCTGTGAGGAAAGTCTCATCTGTGAATGTACCTACAAGTACAGTTTAGAAGCTTCGTTACATATTTTATCTGTGCATTACAAGACACTGAGGAAACAGACTGAAGCAGTTTCCATAAAAAATTAAGAAATCTCTCTTTATATAGCAATACACACACGCACTCCTGCTGCTCATCACCCAAACATCAAAAGAGTTTTTATGAATGTTAACTAGGCTCCAGTATTTCTATGGCAAAATAGGTATTATTGCTCACATGAGTGAGCAAACCCATATGCACCTCAATCAGATTTTGGTAAGTGGATTTCAAGTGACACCTGCTTTTTTCCCCTGTTTTATTAGGGACATGCTAAGTCAGTCTCAAATTTGTTCATTGCCAAAACATTTAAGTTCCCGTGCAAATGCTACACACCTCTCCACTCTACATTCAGCACTTCCTGTGTAAGCAAAGAGCAATCCCTGCCAATATGCATTTGTTTACCTCATTTATAAAATTACAATGAAAATTACCAGAGGCATAAAACAACCATTATGATAAATAATGAGCTTTAGAAAAAAAAGCCTCATACACAGAGAGAATCAGAGACACTGATCCTTCTATGCCGAGTGTTATTCAGGAGAAGGATTGTCAGTGCAGTGCTGAGCAGATCAATTTATTTCCCTTTCTTCTCTCCACTTAACTGGATTTTATATGCAGAAGTAGTTGTTCCTATAAGAAATGACCCTTGTCCATATCTTTTGAGGTTCATAAAACCCCAGACCTACATCTCTACCACTATTCGGGTTTCCCTGGTAACAGATGATGGTGCCTTCTAAAAAAATACTGTGGAATATTATAGTAAGAGTCCCAAATCATTCCCGTAATATTAATGAAAACTAGAGCACGTGGGCCTGCACATAGTGCAAAATAGACTAAAAAAAGTACCATTAAACAAGAAAAGCTGAGCTGCGGGACTTTCAGACGGGTGGATGCTAAAAGAGGGCTCCGCATTTGTAAAAGAGAGGGATAATCACTCAGACTCACAAATGCCTTTAAACACACAGTGACCTTTCATTGCCACGTCGAAACAGGCAGTTTCACAGCATCACCTTTTTAATATTAATTGTTTGTTTATTAGAAAACAAATCAAGCCAGGCAAGAATGAAAAATAAAGTTGAATTGCAGTGCTAACAGCTCCCCAGAGGGAGTGAAAAGTGATTATTGAGTTAAATGGCTGCATTGTTAACGATTGCCACACAGAGTAGCTCGCTCAGAAAGATCCATTTTTCATTGCCAATTAACTGACAGCAAAATCTGCGAGTAAATGAACTCCTAGTAAATGAATTAATCTTCTCCAAAAACTTCCTTGCAATTTGCTCCCTTTCGTCTTTCCTCTCCCCTGGACAAACCCTGTGTCATGAACTACCAGTTGCCATAACTTTAGGATGTGGCAGCTGTGTTTGAAAGCAAACAGCTACAAATCCCCACACTCAGCAGCTCTGCCACAGAGAGACAAGGAGCAGGATAGTGAAAAAGTTAAAACAGACACCGACATTGAAGAAAAACCTGTTAATCTGGTGTCCAGGTGAACAGTTCCAATGTAAACCCACTGTCCTACTTTCCCTTTGAATGTTTTTTCACAGCTGCAAGAGACTTTGATCTCTCAGTTCTCTGCTCTGGTGTGCTAAAAATGCACATGCAACAGACGGTAGCAAAGCACAGAGTAACTGCAAGAACAGTCCACGTATTTAGTGAGAGAAGAACTGCACGTGTGCTTTAAGGAAAAATAAACCCAAAAAGTTCCCTGTAAGCAAAGTCTCTTAATATCTGAAAATCTGAAATACCCAGCAATTACTGGAATTACCTGGTGTTATTTCTGTCTCTTCTATAGGAAAGTAGAGGAATTAAATTAGCAGCTGAGCCTAAAGCTAACAAAAAGTTTAGAACCTCAAAAGCCATACCCCTGAGTTCAAAATTAACAGAGACTGGAAGCAACTGGAAGTAATTGCTGGGGAGAAGAGTTATAAATAGGGCAATACAGAAATTACAGAAAGAAATAAGTGTTAACCAGCTCTCTCCACTATGAAACCAGGTATTCCAGGAAGGAGCCATCAGAGTTCTGCTGTTACTTTGTAGTATTTCTAATTTTATGTTTTGGATAATAAGAAGCAGCAGTAGACGTGCGAGTCAGGCAGGAACTGAATGCCATTTCGCCTTGACTTGGGGCTTTCCTGCCTCTTAGCCTAACTATTATATAAGAAAATAAATCAAAAAAACCCAGCCAACTTCTCGCACAGTGATTTTGTGGGGATGTTTAACAAAAGGCTGCTGAATAAACGCATTAGGCTTTGAAAAAAGAATTCGGAGACAGGCGGTATTTGCATCCTAATAGTTATGAAGACAGCACCACCTGACGGGAGATGCGAAAATGCACCGGTGGCACTGACTGGAGACTCCAAACTTCACTGAAATTTTAGAAACAGCGTGCATCTGAATAGCTTTGCTTCTTATCATGAAAATATCAACTACATGGACAGAGTCCAGACCACTAGACTTCATGCCAGATATATGGTCTAAGAGAAGAACTTTAACTTCATTAATAGAAGCAGCTCAGGAAACTATTAAAATCAGCTCCTCTTATTTTGAATGATAAGGAACGCACTAAAGTAGAAGGTGAAATGCCAATTTTCTAATCTAATGATTAAAAAGTCTCATGGTCACTTTCCCGCTGATGATTAAAACCAAAATATTTCCTGCCTTTTTGAAAAATAATTAAAATATCCAGCTAAACCCTGAATTTGCATGTGTTTAGCTCATGTTATAGTATTATTTCCCTCAAGTAAAGCATTTTCTGTCCCCGTAGAAGTTTGCCATTTTCACAGAGAACTCTTTTCTAAGCATCTGGTTAAATGATTCACCAAAAGCCAAGGATCTAATCTCAAATGATACGACAAGTGTCGAGAATACGGAAACAGTTGAAAAAGAGAGAAAAAGAAAGAAAAAACCCATAGCTCCACATACTGCTTACTCAACGAAGCAGCTATTTAACTAGGTTAGGTCTCCCAGCCTTTCTAATAAATCTGCGGATCTGTGCAGTTGCCTAGCAATGTAAACACGATACCCCGGCAGTGTCAGAGCGTGCAGGATTGATTACAGCATCCACCCCCCCGAGCTGACCGGGGGTCTCCTGTGCCCGCCTGGCCCTTCACACACCGAACTTTCTGCTGAGCCACACATCGCCCTGAAGAGACCAGGGAAAGGTGTACACGGTGCTCCGGCTGCACACCCAGCCTCTCCCACACTCTCCACTATCGCTGTTTTAAAGCTGCAAGACCGAGTCATTTGAGCCTTCAGCCTTAACCAAGAAAAATCTTCTCTTGGTTGAGTCTAACTAAACTGTCAGAGGTATAAAAACAACTCAAGTGATGAGATTTATCCCTAAATACTGTCACGGGGAATTTTTACTTATTTTAAATATACAGGTAGGAGAAGTTATTGAAAAAGAAAACTTAAGCTCAACACATTAAGCCAGGGGAGAAAAAAGTTACAACTGTTTATTTTTTAATGTAAAAAAAGAACGCAGTAAGAAAATTAATGTCATACTAAAAGATTCAAGTGAAAAACAAAGCCACGCATATCTTTGGTTTACACACAAAATAGCACAAGAGGAGAAAACTAGCTCTATAAGCACCTGTCATCTTCAAGTAATTCAAACTATGCCTAAAGGAACTTGTAGGAGGTGGAAAATAGCTGGCTACTATTAATGTACACATGCCAGGGAGCAAAGTATTCCTTAACATCAGAGGGACAGGGTGACAACTGGAAGCCAGTCCGAGTAGCTGAGCCCCCCCGAGAAAAGTTACTTGTGCTGAGAGATGCAAGGGGAGAAAAAGCTGCCACTAAACTTCTGAGAACAACCCCAGACCCCTCTTGCCTGCCTGGAGGAGAAGGCAGCAGCGGGTCCTGCCGAGCTGCACATCCTTCCGAAGCAGCTCCCACCCTGCGCTCGGCAGGATGGGTGACTACAGAAAGGACCCAAATGTCGTGAATGCAGGAATAAAAAGGTGATGCTTTCATCTCCCACCACACGCAAACCCGCGAGGAGCGAACGGCCCCAGTCCGAGATCCAGCCAGGCGATCAGCCATGGGCAGACCCCGCAGAGCCGAGCACCCGGGCGCAGCTCCCCCAGCCCCGCACCGGCACCGGGCGCTGCCGGGGCTCCGGCGCCGCGCACGCCTCGCTTAGAACCCACTTCTAATAGACTGCTCCTTCCCCTCCGAGCTGAGCCCTTCCCATCCCTGCCTGCCCGGGGCTCGCACAGAGTCCGAGCGGCTGGAGCGAGGGATGAAGCGGAGAGCTGAGGCTGCCGGGGAGAGCCGCCTGCCCGGGGGTGCCCCGGAGGAGCCGGGCAGGGAGCAGCCGCGCCGCGGGGGAGCGGGGCAGCCCCAGGGGGCTGCAGGAGGGCTGGGCGCACTCACCTGCGAAGACCTGTCCCTCCGCCCTGGGCAAGAGCTGCAGGAGAAAGACGATCGCGGCGACGCCGGTCATCCTTCCCCGGAGTTCACCTGCCCTCCCCGCTGCCGCCGTGCCGCTGCCTCCCCGCAAACATCCCCCGCATCGGCGGCTCGGCGCGGCGGCGGCCCCGGCAGCCGGAGCCGCGGTGCTGCTCGGAGGAGCCGCCGAAGTG
>VZRW01005031.1:13128-177001 GCA_013398125.1 Aegotheles bennettii
CGGAACACCCCACCCCACACCCCACCCGCACCCCAGCACCCAGCTCGCAGGGCTGGGCCCAGCGGCACAGGCTCCTCACCAGCAGGAAGAGCTCTCCCCCTGTGCTTCTACTCTTCTTTTGGCCCTAGTCCAAACCAGAAAGGGAACTACACCATTAACACCAATTTGCATTCCAAACCACTAGTTTGCATTTCACCTGAAATAATTGAGAGCTCCACATACTCAGAAGTTACCCACAAAGTATGAAACTGATGGACTTTGAGGGCTCTGGAAGAGTTCAGGAGCCATTCTGACACCCTCACCCAGGACAGATTCCCCCTCTGGGCAGCCAGCTCCTGTGCAGGAGCTGTGCCACCCCGAAGGCAGCAAGGAGAGGGCAAACAGTTGGGAGTAGTGGGAGGATATTTGCTTGCCAACACCAAGCACAGGTCTAGCTGCCCCCCCAACTCCCCAACCAGCTCATGTTCAATGAGTAGAAGAGATAAAAAAAACCCGTGCTGTTTGTCATGTAAGGAGGCTTGTGGGTTTAGCAGTAAAGGGTCAAGATTGACATTTTGAAGCCACCATTGAAGAATTGCACATTGCCACACTTTTCCCATCAAGTGAGAACACGACACTGCTAGCCATGGTTCACATAATGGAGAAAACATCATTTGCTACTGATACTCCACCCCCAGCATCCCTATCCAGAGCAGAGTTTGAGGGAAGGTCCAAATATCTCCCTCAAAAACAAATCCTGCTCCCCAGACCAAAAAAGCCCTCCAACCATTGCAGTGTGGTCCTTACTTTAGGTGTCAGCATCACTTCAAAAATTACAGCATGCCTCTGTCTTTTGTTGAGTGAAAGGATGATCACAAACAAGTATACAATTAGAGATAAGGGGAAAGCAGAGAACAGAACAGCAAGGAGAAGGAAAACATCCCTAAGTAGTCTGCTAGGTAGAAGGCGGCATCCAGCGAGCACAGCAGAGTCAGAAACTGCTAGAAGCATTCTTGTAGCAATGCAAATTGCTTGGACAGTAAGAACAGAGATTCTTGGAATAGAGATGGTGCAGGTAAGAAGTGAAAACAGTAGCAAAGATCAAACGGTATAAAAAGCAATCCTAAATCAGGTGATCACCAGTTGTTTCCAAATAAATTAAAAGAAGAACAAAAGGAAGTCTGTATTTAGTGTTCAGAATGACAAAAAATTGACAAACTGATTTGTTGAGGTCCAAGGAGCTTAGGGAATAGAAAGCAGAGGCTTAACACTTCTTCCAAAGCAAGGTGCCAATCAAAAAGTCTTCATCATAAGCAAGATGGAGAAGAGTAGAAGAGTTGATCCTTACCTCTAACTGGATAAACAGAAAGAGGTTAGAAATAAACAACCTACAAGAACCTGGAAAAAGGACTGATTAGAAGACAACTGTCTTAGACATCAAATGGTATAAAGCCAAATATTAGGCTGAACTAAATCAGGTTAAAACCTAGTAAAGCATTGTCTGAACTCAAAAACATTTTCTTGTAAGAAAGAAAAACAAATAATAAGATGCAGGGTGACTGCGGTGAGGACAGGATAAACTAAAATTAGGCAGATATTAGCACAAAACTCACAAACCCTGAAGTGAATATTTCAGTTAATGGCAACTTTGAGCTGGTAACAATCTAACTGCTGAACAACAAGCCCAGTATCTGAAGCCACTTATCTTCCACAGTGTAAGAGACCTTTGGTAGAAGAATCTATGAAGAAATAAAGTTGCAGAGCTAAATAAAAAAAATATTTGAATATCCATGTTGTATTTTGAACTCTAAATTAGGCAGATCCAACCTTTTTTTTAAAAAAAACCCAAAAACCTTCACAACACAGGTAATTCTGTAAATGAAATAAATACAATCAGGTCACATCTATCAGTGTTTTCCCAGAACATCCAAGAACTTAGGAAAACAGGCAATATTACAGAACACACAGGAGTTGCCCTAAAAGAGAAAGGCAATAAGACTGGTCTGCAAGCAGAGATCACAGGAACATTAAGTTAACAGTCAGGTACTTCTAAAGTCTTGTTAAAGTTTAATTTCTACATTAATACCACCGGTTGACTTCTAATGGAAGATACTGATGACAAAGTCAATAGATATTTGTAACACAAGATTGAAACAGTCTTCCAGGCAACATCATCATCTTTGAGGACTGGAGGTACAGTGGAGGGATGAAATCCAACTATTAAAGTTGTATCACTGGAGAAGGGCAACGAGAAAACACGCTGCAGATCAGGAATGCATAACTTATACTGGTGGTATGCCTGCTTATTTTTAACCCATTTACAGCCAAGGGAACTCCTGAAATTCAAACAAGGCCATAATATTCATTCAGTGATAAGCCATAAAGCAAGACAGGGAGAAGCTGTGCTTCAAAACTGACACTAACCAAGAAATAACGCACATGACTGTATACACGTTTATAAAATCTGTGGCCTTTGATCTAGCACAAAGGACTGAAATCCCTACAAAATGGTCTTGCCAGACCTTTGAGCTAATGTGTCCTATGCATCATTATTTTATAAGAGTGACAAAAGAAGTTTGAAGTCTGACCCCATCATAGTGTACATTATCAAGTTTATTTTGCTGTTACTAATAACTCAACCAAGGTCTCAAGTGGCATATAAAGAAAACATTAACATAAATTCTGAAGTATTTTTGAGCTTGTCACTTGAGGCCTCTTGACTCTAAAACTGTCCTCACCGTGTCAGATGAGAGAAGATGATTTAATTCTTAGTTTTAGTCACCTGCAAATGATGTGGCTTGCCTCTGGAAAACAAAGTGCTAAACAACTGAAGGCACCATCACATAGTGACACCAAATGAGTTCACCCAGGAAAACCTATCCAAAAAACCCAAATCAGCTTGTGGACTTGAATCAATACTTATGTTTTTGAAGTATTTAACAAACAAGTTAGTCCATAAATATCCAAGCCTGCTACCAGACTAGAACAGAAACATGGAACGACTCATCCAATCTCCTATAGCATGTACAACATCTTCTGTGCCTTTAACAGAAAGCCAGCTCACAGACAGCAGCCAGGGAACATCTCCCCCCTATGGACAAAACAGTGCCTTTGCCTAAAAACAAGAGGAGTGCTCCACAACCCATGTGATTCTTTTAATGATAAGAAAGCATATTTTTGCAGTTGACAGGCTGCTTTGGCAGTGCAGAGGTCACCAAAACATGACTGCCACACAACTACCTGGGTGCAGGCAGATTCCTAGAGAAGCAGGAGAAATTTTGTTTCATCTCTGCAACACCACATGCCCAATGAGTGCTAAAAGAGATCCTCATCTTTCTTTGATAAATTCAGTATACGTCAAGACCAGTCTGATCCAAAGTGGTGAACTGTTTTTTCTCCCCCCAGGCGAGCAGTATGTATATACTCACAAATAAATACACACAAAATTTGCAGCTTTCATTATAGAACTACCTACTACACAGCATATTCCTTACAATTAGCCATCAGGATTCATAGGTAGAAGGTGTAGGTAAAGTTCAAAGAGCAGATTAAAAGTTTCTACTTCCTTATATCGTGCTCTGTGAATCTGGGTCTAGAACACAGTCTGTTGAGTTTTTGCTGCAGCAGGTCAACAGAAGGGGGGTTAAGGAAAGGAAGTTTAACACCTTGGGCACTTCTCCCGACATCGCTTGCAACTTCAATCATCTGTCTTCAGTTTCTATTTTTATTATTAAAAATAAACCTGTCTCCAGCACTGGTCTCAGTTCTCAATACAGGCTCATTCATTTAGGTGTGTACACGTGCACATACAGACACTCCACTCCTACAGGAAAAAGAAGCCCTTAGCACAGCAGCACAACACCAAGGAGTTAGCAGCAGGCTGACTCGAAGAATACCAGGCAGAACACCTCTGTCCAGTTGCCTGTCCCCTTTAAGTGGTATGTTGTCTGGTTTTCCACTCCCACCAAGTTATCAGCACACTTGCAGATAACTGTGTGTGCAAATACAGATACCAGCTGCTTTTTTTAATCTGGTCACACGATGAAATCATTAATCGATGTCAGACACATTGGCATTGATCTCTTGCTCATCATCCTTATTAATAAGTTTCTTCCTTTTAGAAGATAACCACCCCCCTCCCCTAACTACCAGCCATCAATTATTCAGAAACACAAGTTCACATTCATATACGAATACAATGACACTACCTGGGAAATGCCAAGAAGGCCTGGATCTAGCAGTTTATCTCAACAATGCTGTATCATGGAAAAGCAATATATTAATACCGGAGGCAGAAACAAGCAAGGTACAGGAAGGTGGCAACATTGAAATGGTCTGAAAATGTCAGACAGCCCAATGGATCTTTTCCATTAGCACTAAATTTTGGACTTAAACTCTTTATCTCCCTATATAATAGAACAAGGGTCAAAGTACTCTGATAAGTGTCCTCCTAAAAGAAAATAAATACAATTTATCTATAAATTGAGCTACAACAATGAAAAAGATAAATGAAAATGTAGAGACAGCTGTAATACACAATATTTAGTTTGCCCGTCTGTAGCTTACTATATGTTGTGCTGCTTTTAAAAGGCTGAACTGCAGAAGAGGCAGCACCTGACTCTCCACATTGGCTGCTGACTCTAGGAGGATGAAACACAGTACTGGGAGAGAGGATATTCCCTTTGGAAAACACTTGAACATGCTCAGTGGAGAAAGCTCCTCATGTGCAGATCGAGATGACAGGGACAGAAATCAGACACAATTGAAAGGGAGCCCACATCAGGGGCACAGCTGGGGAGGCTGCAGAGAAGAGCAAAGACTCAGCCAGGCTTTGGAAGGAATAAAGGGAGGCTGTTCCTAAGCACCCACAGTAGATGCTGCAGCCTTTGCAGGAAGCCACGGTCTTGTTTGGTGAAAGCAAATCCAAAGGACAAGGCTGACCCTGAAGGAACACAGTGAGCAGGGAGAGACTTGCTTATCCAAACTTTTATTTTTATTGAATATTTTCCAGATCACTCCAAGCTCTCACTAGTTTCGAAGGTTTACAGTTTTAACAGCACCAGCCATAACTTATGTTCAAGGTAAAGAACAAAGGTGAGGGATGCTGGTATCATTACTGCCATCTTCTGACTCAGTAGTACCTTGAGCATATTTCTCAGTATATAATATTTTGCTACTAATTCTGTTATTTTTAGCTGTTGCCAAAGCTCTGAAGAGCTACAGCTCATGTTTTACCTGGCTTTCATTGCTTATATGTACCATGATGCATTACAAAATCCAGCCCTTGACACTGCTCACTTTTCCCATCCAAAGCCTCCATGCAAGTTCTGCTCCATATAAAATTTCCTTGAACTAACCCTATGGGGAAATGAGGATCTGGATTACATATGAAGTATCAGCCAGCAGTTACATGTGTTCTGCACAACTTTGCAGAGGATGCTGCCATTAAATGGTCAAGCAGGTTCCTTTTCATTAGTCACAAGAAACAGGAACAGCTCCTCTAGGTATGGGAAATGTGTTGCTATCTACCTTAGACAACTCAGATTCTGACAGCAGTAGAAGACCTCGGAAAACAAACTGAAAGTGATTTTATATTGCAGATTTTAGTCTACTGGGATCTTCAGAAATAGTCATGAAATCTGCCAGCTATAAAGAAGGGAGCCCAAGTAGTTACATTCCACTTAGTCTACTCCAAGTCCAGTTTCTAGAGCAGTCAGTAGCACAAGCTCTGCTTTAATGAATATTTCTATAAGTTTGTGGTCAAGGTACTTCAGGGTCACTTTAACTCACTTTAACAAACACAGAATTTCAAATGCAACTTTCAAGCTTTTGGGAGTTTTCCCTCATCTCTAGCTGTAAAGACAGAGCACACTTACTGCTGTAACATAAGGAAATGACAGAACGAGGGTGACTGCATTAGCACCTCTGTATCAAACCATTTTTTTCCACCCAGTGCAGTAGTATTTGCCCTTGCTCATTAATCTTTTTCTTCAAGGAGAGCAGAAACTCAACCTAAACCTTGTACTTCAGCTTCGCATCTAAATACGGGAGTTCATGCTGCCACCAAAAGTGTGTTTTGCTTGTAAATAAGCATAAACCATGCTCAAATATTCAGCTGTTGGAGACCATAAATACTTCAATTCAGCTAAAAGAAGAGAAGCCAGCTGAAGTACCTCCAAAAACAGAAACAAAAACCCCTAAGTATTCGGAGCCCTTTTAGAATTTCAACCTGATTTCCCCCCATCCCTGTTCCTTCACCTTAATTTCTTCCTTTGCTCCTCCACACCATTTCAATACACTTTCTTCTGCTTCCCCCTCCTCTTATTTTTTGTATCTCAAGAAAATCCAGTAAAAATAAGAGAACTCACACACTAATTACTGCCACCTTGTAGTTCACTCTGGGCTCGAGCCAGCTCAAGCGACTCAGTGCAGAACCTTGTTGCCCTGTGCTAACTGGAGAGTTGGTGAAAACAAAAGTATCCATTAGGTGATTATTTTGATCTTAGAGCAAACTGATTTGTCCCATGGAAGAGCCTCTCTCTCTCCCCACCAACCATTGAACCTTGGAGTCTGCCTCTTAATAACATCCAAGGTGGGCACAGGGAGATGGGCTTGGTTACCCAAAGCCCCAGGGCCTGTTATACCTCTCATCACATACCTGCCCTGGAATGGAAACCTGTCAGGTTCAGAGGCCCTGTGGATATAATGCCTAGCACAATGGGACCATCAGAAACAACTATAATAAAGTTAATTAATAATTAAACAGCGAGGTCTGTCAGAAGGTGACAGGGCAGCATAACCAATACCACCTCTACAGCTCCAAATTTACTGAGCAGTTCTAAATCACACCCTGCTGCACCAATAAAGCCAATCAAATAGCTCCTCCTTACAAGCCAAGTAATCAATTAGTGCAAATGTTATTATGTGCTTGTACAGCCAGAGCTTATTGAGCAGCAAGAGAGGTTTAAGCAGAAAGATGAAGCATGGTCATAAGAATACTTGACTTATTGCAGCACACCAGAGGCAAATCTGCTTAACTTGTGACTACTTATTAATCTTCACATATGTTTTCCAGTTATCTTGATATAAATTCTACTTCAGTGGGATCTTTTCCTCCTTCTCTTCCCTTGATTTTTAGAGGGTAGAAGGAAGAATCAACAATTATGGGAAGTTTAAATCTAGTAATGTATCTGAAAGTCATTTCCCCCACCCCCCAGTACATCAAACTCAGTATGACAAATCACAGTCAGTTCTTTCACCGCCTGTCTTCCCTCAAAAAAAAATTGCAGAATCCTAGTTTGAAAGTTAAGATTCCACAAGGCCCATCTCAAACTCCCAACTCAGATAAAAACTAAAAAAAAGAGATATATCAGTAACAGCCATTTAAGTTAATCAGCGAGGAATGGAGGTCAGAGTGCTCTCACCAGCTCCAACTCAAATTTACAAAAGCACAGGTTTTTCACTTCCATTTTGCAGATAAAAGCATCATCTCTGTCACTACATGAATGTACCACAGAAGTAATCAATAAAAAGTTCTCTAGGAGGAGAAAGAGGCCTAGAACATTAGTGACAGGGAGAAATAATTTTAAAAGTAAACCAGCTATGTTAAGATTTATGATGATGTGTGTTAGCTCAGAGTTAACCATAAATTGTTCACTTATCCTCACGAGTTGTACCTGAGGGATTTGAGCCCGCATAGAGAAAGCTGCTGAGTATTCACAGGAGGTGTAAGCCTTTCCTCCTGCACAGCATGCTAAACACCAACCCCAGCAATATGCCAACGAATTGTGACTAAAGAGTCACATCCATTATGCACTCATTTGGGAGAGCATAGAAGCATACAGAAAACTACACAGAAAACTTGCAAATTCTAGACCACCCATTTTTAATGGATTGCTCGTGAAGCTCATCTAATAAAATCTACAGAGAAATTTATAAGCTAGGATAGCGAGAGAAAATATTTTTTGTTAAAATTTACTACAGCACCGCAGTTAACAGTGAGCTTCATCAAGCACTTGGAAAATATAGAGCTCCATGAATATATATGAATATATATCAGAATTACTGAATCTCCACTGTTCCCCCCCCTCAAAAAAAATATCACTTAATCCCTTTAAAAGACATAAATATTCATCAGGGTTCATTAAGGCCATGTTTTCCTCTCAGTGCTACAGCACTGTGTCATTAGCAGACATTAGTAGGAGAGGCAGGAACACAGTATCACAGAACAGAGCTTTATTAGCTTTGGAAACAAAGGAACAATTTCTTCCTCATGCCAGTACAGTCCTAAGAGACAAAGGACTTGTAGGAAACTCAAAGCCCAGCCCCACCCACCCTTTCCTTTGCTAATTAATTCAACTTTACCCCCTCCTTTGGCCATCCCACCCCTCAACACAGTCCATCCGAAGCTGGTTAGATGAACACAACCAACCATCGTAGATGAACCCTCAAGACTAGCACAAGGGCACAAGCCCCACCCTTGCTACATTTTTCACATTATGGTTCTTGATCTCCCCTATCAGGGGGCCTGAAACACTCTATAACAATCAAATTTACCAAAACACTCAACTTGCTTTGGCCACTAGGACATAAACAGACCCAAGGTCTGAAGAAGACAGGGACTGCTCACATTTCCTTCTCTCCCCTCCTTAGTGTCCTTCTCCAGACAGTAACCTGGATTTCCCAAAGCCACCACCATCAGCAGATGCACGATATCCTGCAGCAAGGACTTGCCTTTCTGTGCAGGTCTGTGGTTCCCATCAAATTCCTGTAGCTATTCTAATTGTAGCTTTTAAAACTAAAACTAAATAGATGAATATGGCTGGCCAGAGGCAAGGAGTGTCCCGTCTCGTGGCAGACCAGTGAATATAGACTGGCATCAGATATTGCACTCGGACAAATAAAAGATTTTTGTATTTTGAGGTTGGACTTTACAAAATTGTTGAAAGCTGCCCATTGCAGACAAGTGTCGTGAATAAATTTGGCTGTGCAGCTTCCTAAATAATCAAATAGTGTGTCTTTGCCTTGGTAAGTGCTTGTAAAGCAATCAAGAACTGACATGATAACCAAATGTTTCACTAATAGTAATTACGGTTTCTCAAAAAACACCCCTCTAACACTAATTTATTTTCTACTTGAAAGCCAATCTTGCTAGTTAGATATTCTCCTTGCTATCACTATCAGTAAATTATTAAACAGCTGACCAGGCTTTGTTTTAAAATTATTCTCTTATGAAGCTCCCTGATATATTTACCATGAATACTGAATGATTTTGAGGTCTCTAAGGACCCATGATGATTTCTATTTACTGCCTTTAGCAAAAATCCTGTGTAATTAGCAGCAGGAATTTCACTTGAGTCACAGCTACTGGTGACATTTCCAGCTTACTTACGTAGGGACTCAAAAAAAACCCCAAAACAAAAAAAAAACAACATAAGAACAAACAAAGAAAACACCTAACAACCACCACCAACACAAAAGCTCTAAGCTTTGATGGGAGAAAGTGTTTTAGCCTGGGAAGTTACTAAGTGGCTCTGCACTCAGAGATACTTGAAGTATCAGTTCCCTACCGGGAATGTGGCGAGGATCTCTGTACCCAGAAGCATCAGCTTCACCACCTAATAGGAAAGAGAACTCTGTAGAGCTCTTCATAAAAGCATCTAAACTCATTTTCAGCCCTCCTGCTACGAAACTGTGTGACTATCATACTCCTGCTCTTAAACTAAGAACACAAACTCTTCTGGTTATGTACATGACATATAGCCATACCTACACCTTTTTCAGCTGACTTTCTTTTACACACATACGATCACCTACCTTTATAATAACCCCACCAAACAGAGTAGCATTGTTTTCTTCCTTTTACAGATGGAAAACAGAGGTCAAGTTCTCCCATCACACTACAAAAGTACAGAGCAGAACTAGGACTAAAACCTGTAATTATTACAGTGCTATCAGTATCCCTACGGCCCACAGCAGTCAAACAAAACCCAGGATTGAAAACAGAGCAGACAAGCACAGTTTCTTGCCAAATGCTCAGCTTTCAGTAAAGATATATGGAAATGTTTCAGTTATTGGTTTAAACCAGTCACAAGCAGATCGACTTCCCCTGTTCTTGACTCATTTGTTAGAGCAATGGATGTGTGCAGCAGCCCCACAACTTTCTGAAAGCAGCTCGGTGCAAGGATTTGGAGCTTGAAGTTCTTCTGCTGTTGATTAGGTCCAATCCACACAGACCACCCAGTGCCTACAGCTGACAGGGTCAGGCTGGAGTACCAAAAATTGGTTTCTATTAACATTGAGCAAGAATTTCATTAGAACAGCGATTTCTCTCAGGTATATCTGCCAAAATAGGCATGTTCCATTTAAATATCTTACATAACAAGAGAACTCATGAAAAACTCATAGAACAAGAGTCACATAAAGTAAATAGAGGGAAAAACTCTTCACAAGTGCATTTAAAAGTTAGTGTTGGCAGAAAGATTTGAGAATTCATCCAGTGTTTGTTGCATTATTTCTATTCCTGTACGTAACCACAGGCTATGGAGTAGGTGAAACCAGTAAGAGTTGTGTGCCCAGGAAGCCAGTAGGAGCATTGCCATCAATTTTAATGAATACAAAACTGAATTCAAATTGGACACCTAAATAGAAAACTGTATCCTCAGATGAGATTTCATCTCACTCTAAGAGGAACCAGTGTACCACCAACTCTCCAACTAGTGATCACACATAAGTGAAAATAAGACACTGCTGTACCAAAATCAAGGTCTAAAAAACCACCAAAACAACACACCAGTAAAAAAACCCACCAAATAAACACCACCACCACACCATGTCAACAAAAGCCACCCTGACACGCATTAAGCCTCCAACCATGGTTTGTGTTTTGGTGGGTAGTTTTATTGAGGGTTTTGGGGTTGTTTTGGTTTTGTTTGTTTTTAAATCTTTTTTTAAACTACCACAAAATCAAGTTCATCTTGGTATAACACCACCAAATTCTGCTTTGGCAGGAAAAAAATCGACCAAGTAATTCTGGAGCTGAATGTTCTAGTTGAATACTCAATATTTTGGTAGCTGCAGTAATTGAGCCAGAAATAAACCTGTTAAGTCTGCAGTAAAAGCAATACCTTGAAGAGTGAAACTGTAAAAACACAACTTCCAAAATCTGTATTATCAGAGAAATCTCACATGGGAATATTTCACTGATTGTAATACACAGACAAGTGGCTTCCAGATGGGAAGCATTTCACCTAGCTCTCACTGCTCCAGCCACCAGAAATGGATTTCCCCTTTTTCGTCCACTCACCAGACCTGCCACTGGGAAAAGGAGAAAACCCAAAGAAAATGCTGGCTATATTGTCCAACACTTTCCCCTATGTGACACCTCCCCTTACATTGTCTCAAAGCCTTCCCAAAATACTAGTTAATAACATTCAAACTTTCCTTTACACCACAGGTGAACTATTTTTAGCTGTAAGGCTAGGCAAGCCAAAGGTTAAATTCCACTGTCCATGTCACAGAGTAACAGCAGCAAAGCAGCTCATAGAAAGCAGAAGCTGTCAGTTCTGCTTCCCTCCGAAGATTACCAGACAAGATTTCCTCTGAACTTGAGGGCACAACCACAGCACAAATTCTATAAAAATCCAGTTCACTCAGTAATAACATCATATTAAGCACTTCCAATGATCACAACCTGGTACATCTTTGGTCCTCTACAGTATCTAGTATCTCTTCCCCCCAAATCCCAAATAAATATAACCCTGAAAATGAGAAGCACATAATATCAAGTCTAGAGCACGATTCCATTCCATCTTGCACACATTTTGTGCTACGCGTGGTTAAGCAATATACAATTGACTGTTCAACACCAAAAAGTAATAATTTGCAAAAGTAGATTGTTACAATTTTGAAAGTGATACTGGAGTCAGTTTCTCATGGAAAGTCAACAGCACTTAAGCATATGTTCATGACATTTAGAAAAAAAGAAATTAGGCTGAGAATTTAGAGAGACTCAAAGGTATCATTAAGCTTCCAATAAATCCCATGAAAATTAAAATTAATTCCTTTAGGTGACATTAAAAAAAGAGGCTTCTTAAAAGCTGATTTGCTCTGAAATAATATTTTAAACGCTATCCAGCATCAAAGTTTAATGGCTAGATAACACTTGGCTATCACATACAATAGATCTATGGTGTATAGTGCTGCACCAATGCCCAATTGTCTTTCATTCCCACCTGAACCATTTTATCATTATCCCCTCTAGCATGGTTAACACAGAGCAAACATTCCTCTCAGCAAGAAACAGGAAACTGAAAGACTAAAATCTATCCTGCTTCAACTGCAAACTGAAGAGAGTTGTTCAAAATAAAAACAAATATTTACAAATTAATAGAGGGCAGTCAATATACATGAGATTATAAAGTGTGGGATAACTGGTAGAAGAATCAAAACAGGCTAGGAAAATCCATGGCAGAAGGGCTAAGTATGATAAAGAGTTGTTGTTTTAAAGCTTAATGAGATTTTTATCTTACTGCATAAGAAGGCTAAAATTAATAATGACAGAAAAGTTCAATAAAAATTTCTGGTTTGTGTTTAGGAAGAAGCAGGAGGATATATTTGTATCACTTGAGAAAGATGAAATACTTCATACTGCAGCTGCAATCAAGAGCTACTTGGGAAGGAAAACAGGAACTCACTGAAAAAAGTCTGGGCCATGTTTGACATGGTGGTACTAATTTTAAATACACCTCTGAAGGCTGATAACATCATACCAACACCAAAGTAAGGGAGCTGAAATGACTCAGCTTCACAAAAAGTGGTTAGCTCTGGGCTAAGTCTTGGGCAAAAGGGAAAGGTGTGCCCAAATATTTAACTGAGAAAGAGTTATGGGACAGGGATTTCTAGAGGGTTGGGTTCATTCCCACTCATAAAATTGATCTTGACAAGCGTGATTTATTTTGAGTGTTTTAAGGTGTTTGATTTAAGGATGCACTTCATTCAATTCCCTAATTGATACCATAAGCCATAAGGAAAAGAATAAGTGTTGAAGCAAGCAGTAAGAATTTGATTGCTACACAACAGTGGGTGTCATCCAGGAGCTGCAATACAACAGGTTTGTCACAAGTTCTCCAGCAAGGAGCAATAAGTATCTCAGATAACATCATGTTTAACAGTTGTCTGGGATGAAGCTAAACGCATTGACTACAAGCATTTGGAGAAATGGTAAATGATGAACAAGAAAAGCCAGTCATGCCCAGCAGCCTGAAGGGCTTTGGCATGCACACATCCACTCCCACAAAAAGTGTTTTGGTCAGCTTTGTACTAAGTGCTAAAAAGGGCTTGCTGCCTTGTAGAGTGTGAGATTCTGTCAAGGAAAAAAAAAATAAATCAAGAAGGGTTAACTGGTCATACTGTTCAGTATCAACACCAGTAATAAAACATGTAGTTACCATTAATTAGAAATCAGCAGTTGTTCCCAACACTGTGTATGGCAGAACAGAAACTATCACGGGGATAGTTAAAACTCATATTTACATTCAAAGAAGCTGTTGAGCCAAAGAACAGTATGGAAAGCATCAGAGGCAGAAACGTCTGACAATGGAGAGTAAGAAAGATCAGTCTGTTTATTTTATCAAAAAGATCGAAAAGGACTTGATTACAAATGTGTCCTTGGGGATAAGATGCCAGCTACTAAAAAGCTTCTTAAAGCAATAGAGAATGACATAACATGAAATAATATCTGGAAGGCCAAGTTAGACAAGTTTAAAAACCAGGTGAATTTTTTCCTCTGCCCAACCACTCTTCAGCTTTTCCCACCATTGGAAAAAAAACCCAACATAACCAAAAGCACAAAGCCCCAGCAACAGTATCCCCTCCACCCTTAAAAAAATACCTTGTGAAGCAGTGTGAGATGGTCATTAGGGATGCTGTAGCTAGTAGATGAAGACCAAATTGACATGGCTTAACTCTTAAGGATGGTATATTGCTGACTTTTATAGAGACACCCATTTTTGTTCCAATCCACTGAAATTGCCACAAAAATGGCAGCGTGGTATCAACTTGATGAAAAAACTGGTTTCAAGATAGACTTCTCCATTAAGCAGCTAAAACTATATACAGAATAATTCACAAAGATCCTATTATTCCAGTCTCTGCCTGCAGTTTGTAAACATGCACTACTTTGTCTTACTTTGCCCAGCGTGCTGTGCTTTTTAGGAAGCAAAACAAAAAGGAGCCTATGACACATTTCTACACCTTCATGAAGATGTATTTTATACATCTAATACCAACCCAGTGGGAAGACTCAGTAGAAATGACAAATAATAAAGAGCAATCAGAACATAAAAGCTCACTCCTCAACTTCAAAGTTCACCTACGCTCGCTGCAAAGTGCCTGCAGAGCTCTGCTTTCTGGTTGCCCATCTCTCCCAAAACCCCAGTCAAGTCAGTTTTCTGTAAGCTGAGGATCTGTCCCAAAGGCTTCCAACTAAGTATATAAACCAGATGTTTAGCTCATTCACATATGCTGTATCTTCCAAGCAGGTCTTTATTTTAAACGGTATTTTGACTCTTTCCTAACATCTTTCATCTGAAAGGCTCAAGGTAAATTGCAAACACTGATTAAGCACACCCAGGGATTTCCATTCCTGTACCTTCATTCTGCAAACTCCCTCTCTCTTTAGAACAGGAATGAGGAAGCAAAATCACAATTTTAGGAAGACGTTGCAGTAGACTACAAGGTACTCTTGCTAGAATTTAGTCTTGATCAATCATTCCCTTCCTTCTCTCAGTCTTCCACTGTGATGTTGCACAAGCAGAGTCCTGGGCATAAGCAAATCATTAATATCAGTGACAAGCTGAAAAAATAGTTCACAGCATGTCAGTACTGACCTGCAAGACTTTTCTAATTCCTAAAGGCACTCTAACAACAGAGAAAAACCACCTACGCCTTTACCTGTAAGGCACATGCCTTCACCAGAGCTGGAATCCACCAGTGATTAACAATCCATTGGGTAACACACACAGGGGTGTCCAGGTGGTGGTTTGTAGAGTTCTCTGGAGTCAAACAGTATTTCTGATGCATCCCTAAAATACAACTTAATATACCTGTTATCACAGGCACTTCTACTGCGGGAGTTTCCAGAATATACAAATCAAAATAAATGGAAAATTAATGACAAATAACTAAGAATTCTCCCTGTGGCAGCTCAGCCACTTACAGACTTGAACATGATGCACTTCAGTTGATAATCAAGAACAATTTCTGTACTCTTTAGTCCTCCATAAAACTTCACCACTCTTGATATCTACACAGCTCACTTCCCACACCTTGCCAGGAGTACAAGTAGTTCTGCTTGCCATTAGCCATTTGCATTGCTCAAATTAAGACTAATTGGCTTATAGTCTAGGAGCAAACCTGAACCTTGGTGAGTATGTGACTGATCCCAGTTCCTCTGAAAGTTTGCATTTCAGACACACTTATCACTCCCTGCACATGGAGCAAAGCTGCTCTTTGAATGAGCACACGAACTTCGAGCCTTTTTATACCCACAGCTGTACCCAAAGTAAGCAAATAGGAGGGACAGTTCTTTAAAATGGCTTATCTTGTCCTGAAACTTGAAAGATGCTCTGTAGGTTATTGAATTTGATAAAACAGACAGTTATTCTTCAATAAACCATGGGTACTCTTGCGGGCAACCTGAACTTTCACTCAAGATAAAACTAACCCAACTTGATGATCTTAAAGGTTTTTTCCTACCAAAACAATTCTATAATTTCATGATACAGTGATGGATTCACTTCTGACAAATACAAGTGAAGACCATCCAGATCTTTATCCCCAGACCTTGTTCCTCCAGTAAACCCAGTAAGGAGCGCTGCACACAAGAATTTGCTTCTTCCAGGTCACCCCTATGCTAACAGAGAAATACTCGGCAGTATAAGATTTGTGCCTTTGAGGGGTGCAGCAAGAAAATGGCCACGCTGGAGTGAATCCAAGGAGCAGCGAGACAAAACTGCTGGCAGAATCCAGACGAGATCCTGTGGGCTCCCAGCAGAGCTGCTGTGTATCATCAGCCAGCGAATTGGACTGCTGCTGTATCTAATTAGTTTCTTCTTCATTTAAAAAGCAGCAAAACAAGTCACCAGTTAAACTGTCTCAGCTTAAGAGCAAAAGTAGGTTGAAGTATAAGTTATAAGGACAATTTAAATACATAGCACATGCTATGGTATCATCCTGCATCTTTTAAAAAAAATCATCTAAATAAGCATCAAGAACACTGAAGAGCTAGAACTCAATATAATCCATAAGCAGCCATTAAGTTAGTTGTGCTTACAGTCTGTGAAGAAAGCAGTTAAGGTTTCCAGGCTTTTATCCAGCATAAACAATGCTGCCCTATAGATTATTTTCACCTGAAAACATCTATAATCTTTCCTTACCCAGGAAAGTAGTATAGAAGAAAATGGTCAAAAAAAATCATCATTTAAAGAGGTACTGAATTACTTGAAACAGATAAACCAAATAAATGTGAGGATTTTTTAAAGGTTATAGGTAAATAAGGCTTGATTTGAGGGGAGAGGGGGGAAATCATTAGAAAGTCCTGATATTTTAAAGAAATTAGATTTAGTAACACAAGAAAGATAAAAAGAAAAACTGAAGGTTTCCTTAGAGCAACAAGGAAGGAAAGCATGCAGCAGACTGTCACTTATACTTTAGAGTCCCTTTTATCCAAGATGCACACGCTAACAGAGCCAGGCAGCTCTTTGCTGGGGAATATGAAGGGAGGCATCCCCCACGCGTTTGAAGGATGCGCACACACGGGCTTCACCCGCAGGATGGCTGTCCTGCTTTATACCATGCAATTCAATTATGTAACTAGTTAAGTTGATATAGCAAGCGATACATGGAAACTGTGACTTGATTCAGATATATAGCTGTATAAGCATATATTCCATGTGCATATTCATATACATTAAAGATATAGAACAAAGAAATTTGTAAGCAGTTCCTTGATATGCAAGATACAATGTCCACATCACTGTTGGTTCATAGGTACTAACAGGGACTACAGCTAAGGAAGCTATGCAAGCTGTCCATCAGTGCCATGGCTTCAGGCTAAATTACACTTGCAATGGCATTTACAATATTAAAGCACTAAAGGAGTACTTACATCTTCTGCTTTAATTTTTGCCTTGCCTGACTTCAGAAGATACAAAAGAGAATAATCCAACAGCACAGTACAGCCTGCATTAGTCAGGGTCTGGGCAATTAGCATCCTTAATAAAAACTGCTTGAGGATAAGGTATATTTGGAGGCAAAAAAATTTAAATTATCTAATTTTGATATGCTCTGGATTCAAAGCAAAGCTTCCTACCGTCTTCAAAGCGTCACAGAATGTCAGTAAGAGGAGAAAAGTATTGCTGTGGCTCTTGTTACAACACTAATTTATTACCATCTATTCACTCATAAATGTCAGTGTTATTTCACCCTCCCATTCCTCCTCCTCCTCTCCCTTACCTTCCCACAAAAAAAAAAAAAAGAGTGTGACCTTGCCTAATGAACCATCTTGTGTGGTTTTTCTACAGCTGGAAACTTAAATAAAACAGTGTCCTGTAGAGTCCTGCTGTGCAATGAAGAAGTGCATGCAAGTATGTCTGCATACTTTACAAAAAACAGAGCATGTGTAATAAAGAGATCTTTATGGGTATTAGATTTACTCCTATGATGATATAAAAGCAAAAAGATTGTATTGCATTTCCAACAGCACCACTTACACCTGGTAATGTAAATCACACTACCATGGAATGGTATTACAGAACTGCCCAAGGTCTCTCACTTGCACAACTGTCAATAGTTACAACACTGGAGTCCAGCAGTAGATGAGTATGTAATGTATTCAGAGCTACAGGGCTTGGAAAATTTACTGAATCTATTCCAGCTATTGAATTGTCATAAAGAGCTCTGTCAGACTGATGACATTCATCAGATCAGCCTGATCTAGCAAATTTATACATTATCCTTTCTGTTCTCTTCTGCAGGCATAGGAATATTACATGGGCTGGAGAACACACACATTCACAAATGGGCACACTTACTCGTGAACTCAGTGATCCTCTGCTCCTATGCAACACCACAGGACCAAGAGCAAGGAAAACAATAGTAAAAGGAATGCAACAGAAAGTTGAGCACATTCCAGGGAGGCATCCCCAAATGCTGGTCTTGGGCAAGAACCCTGCTTTCTAGGAAGAGGAGGGTGACATAAGAATATATGATACATAACAACAGGACCAAGATCATGCCTTAGCCATCCCTCCTCACACCTGATGTTTTGCCAGGTTTATTATGAAAGACAGATGTGTTGATCAGTGATGGCATTTCAAGATTACAATAAATGGCATTAGAAAACAGACCATTTTTGAGGATGCAAGAAGTCAAATAACTTACCCATTGGCAAAGGAGAGGTTACTAATGAGTTTAAAAGACTGTAAAAACCTACAGATTCTGGTTCCTGACACCTGTGAATACCACAGTACCATACTCATGCCATAACACAGCAAAGCAGCACATACTCTCAAAACTAGGGAGTGGTAAAATCTTCATTGCTACTGAAGTTGCACCATGAAGGGTTAAGGGCTTTTCTGTGCCAAGTGCCATTTCCTTCCCCAAAAGTGCTGTTACTACAGTATTTTTACTACAGTTACTACAAGATGGAACAACTCAATGCAAAACAAACACAGGGCTTGGTGGGGAGGGATCACAGCAGGGTGATAAAGGTGTTTGCCCAGGCCACCTTTATTGCCCCCATGTATCAGAAGGCTACACCAGTGAAGTAGTAGCTGTATTTCAGAACCTGAGCAGGACTTTAGCAGAATAATGAGCTACAAAAATAGTTTACATATGCAAAACTCTGCTTCTGTCATTGGCAAACAAGCAATAGTTTGCTTTTCAGCACAAACATGCGTATTTGTGCATCCACAATGACCATGGCTTACCTGGGCTTTGGGTATCTGTAAACACCAAGTCTTGTTCCACTGTACAGAAGTTGCAACTAGTTTGGGGCATGTGGAGACAGAAGACATCAGCACCCTGCTCGGACCTCTGGGAGGTGACACCTGTGTGCACATTTCCCACAGAACAGACAACCCAAGCAAAGAAAGTTTTTTTAAACAAACACTTTTGATGCTTGCATACATGGCAGGAGAAGACACAAAAGAAGCATGAAAGCTGACTGCATTTATCTGAAAGAACAAAACAGTTTGAAACGTTTCCAATTACAGAAGTTCTACTTTAAGAACTTCGTCATTTCAATTTCTCTTGTACACTTTGTGGTGCTCTACATTTCTGTGAATTCTTATCTCTTCAGCTCAATGCCACAGGCTACAGGTCTGGAACACAGCCCAGTTCCCATTTTTGTCATAACAGAAAAGGAGAGGGAAAAAATGTCTCCTGTCATAGCAGAGCTAAGCACTGCCACTTCCATCTCCACGAGACTCAGCAGGATCTTCTGGCTTGCTAACCAAATGTGAATCTGTGGGGCATCTTCTAGTGCTCCTGCCACTTCTTTCTCCATCATCACTGCTTTTTAATTTGTCTGAGGAACCCCAGATGAAGAACAGGCTAGTAACAAGACAAGTTGCTGGCTGCCAACCAGAGAAAAACAGCTCCGCAGCTGAAAAAAGCCCAGGGTCCATCTCTTGTTCCCCCAGAATAATCTGTTTCTGGCTGGCTGACAGGGTCAACAAGAATCTTCTGTCACAAAAGCACATCCTTTTGCAGGGTGCTGGTGGTGACTCACGCACCAAATTGGCTGCCCTCACTTTAGGTGCTTGGTCAAATGGTCTAGTTTTTAAATAGCTAGTCTTGGTGGAGCTGCAAGTACAAATCTCAATGAGATCTGCTTGACACCATTTCATTCTAAGGCAGAATAAAAAAAATCTACCATTTTATCATCCAAAATAGTAACAGAGTTCCTCTGGAGTCTTCAAATAAGTGTCCTCTAGCCCTTCAGTTTCCTGACCAACATACCGTGTTGGACTGGTCACACACAAGCTCCCATACAACTGCCCAACTGCTGTTGTCTCTGCTACCAGTTCCCTGATGCATGGAGTAACAATAATAATATAATACTTGATAAAAGTCTTAAAATCCAAGTGTTATTTTATTCTTGTAAAGATATTTTGTGAACTTGGTGTCCATAGCCAACATTTTTCATCCCTTTATGCAGTTTGCTACATGCTGATTGCCACACTTAGCTCACAGTCACATCATCTCAGCAGTGTCCTCTGCAGGAGCCATAGCACTGACTTGAAATAAAAGATGTGAAACAAAATATTGAGGGGAAAAAACTGAACAAAGTAAGAGTCCTTGTAATGCCACAAAATTACTGCCTCACTCTTCAGTCTTTGTCTCCTTTTATATATCTATGCTCCTAGGGACAGTGGAGGAAAAGAAAATAATTCAATAAGTGTCCCTCTTCAGATGCTGGCAGCACAATGCAGAGCCATGCTTCTGATGGCTTGGTTAGCCCAAGTGCAGGCCAGCTATTTCCAACCTGTCTGATTTGTACCAGCACTACACAATTAGAAGTCAGGTTCACTCCCAGTGTAAAAGCACAGACTTATGTTACAGATTAATATGTACTTCCTACACTGGAAGTCACTGCTACCGCACGTATAACCAAGGAGAGGGTCCATGCTTATGCAGGTGAGAAACTCTCAGCTGCTGCAAAGCCAAATCATTTTCCTAAGGAGCAATAACTCTTCAGATTTTCCTTGACATTCTCATTTTCTTGTTATATGCAGACAGTGCCACCTCTTTAGGGCTACAGAGAAAATATACACAGTACATCGGAGCCTGTGTGATGCTTTAGCACTGTAGCAATCATTGCACTTAAGGGCATACTATCAAGCAACTTAATACCCCAAATGTCATTCATCCTTTGCTTCTCACAACCATTCCAGTGCAAGACCACATATAGTGTTCACTGCCTAATGGGTCCCTCTGGGATGTTCACGGATTTTTCCACAGGACCAAGTTTTTATCTCATAAACACAGCCGTTCCTCCCTTGCCTTACACTCCACCATGACCACCAGCTTCCTCTTCTCCTCGGAAGTGCCATTCCTCCTCTGTCATTGGAGGCCTCTGTTTAATGCTTGCACAGTTTTCTGCCACTTTGTCCAATTTGCTCACTTGTGAGAGAACACCTTTGCCCCAGCCTCCATGAGCATCGCTCCCTCAGCAGCCTGACACAAAGTCTATTGCATGATATATTGGCTTTCAGTTCTGCTCCTCTCCTTACATGCTTTAATAATTCTACATTAGGTAGAAGTGACAATATAATCCTTGGGCTGATTTTTACAATTACTAGACTGAAAGTCAGTAAAGGTTTTTTTTAAAAGCTTGTTCAGCATTTCAAAGACCAAATGTAATAGTTGCTCTTAATAGTAGGTCTACAATCTAGTTTATGGCTAACTAGAATCCTACTAAATTAAATAAAGTAAAATCAGAATATTAAATTAGTTAGGCAATCAGGTGTTTGCATGTCAGGTTTTTTTAAGTATATGACTATCATCTTATCCAATACTTACAAAAGAAGAGATAATTCAGAAGGTCTGTGCTATCTAAATACAAAAAAAGGGTTGCTCTTACTGTATTGTATCACAGTTCTGACCTTTTCTTAACCAATTAAGCACACCATTGCAGGCATCACTGCGGTCTGAAGCAGCTGGGTCTGCCGAGCCTCCGGCACTGCACCCTACAGTTGCCTAATTCTTGAGACATAGCCATGGTTACTGAACATGGAATTCAGTCTGCAGCACCATTAACAACTACACCATACACCTCCCAACCAATAAAAATATGAAAAAAAAAGGAAAGCATTTTTTCCAGTTCCTAGGATGTTCCACCTGGGACAAACCATTTACCCAATGTATCTTCAGGCAGCTTAACAGAATTTAAAAGCAGAACAAGTCTGAGATTTAAGACTTAAACAAGGTAGGAGGCTTTCCTGAGCCTGGATTAATCACCACTGCTGCCTACTGCAGGGTTATTTAGATGCCCACCATTTGTCATTGCCTGATGTGCTAATCCAGCTAAGCGGTCAGTGTCTCTGCTGTTGTTTACACCATTTCTATATTGGTCCCAATTGGCAACTGTCCTATGGGTTAACTTGCCATGCAGATATCATCCACCGAGGAATAAACACTCTCCTGCCTCTCTCCATTCTACCCTCACAGCAAATATACACTGAGAAGTGGCGGTGCCTTGGTGCTACTGGAAAGATCCCTTAAATGAGGGTCCTGACCTTTAATACTTAGATAACACCTCTAATTTACTGCACACTGAAAATACCCATCAGCAAGAAAGGACTACCTGGTGGACAAATTTTAGGAGGAAAAGCAAAACCAGAGAGCTGCAAGAGAGAAAAGAAGGTAATGCCAACAGAGAAGAGAAATAAATGATCTCAGAGAAGCAAAAGACTTAAATTTGGAATTCTCACTGATGTTTTATCTCACTGATGTTTAATAAAGAAAATAAATAAAGATAATCAGGACCCCCACATTGGCCAGGAGATGGGCATTTCAGTACAGTCGACACAAGCATTTTACCAGTGGCTGGTGTAATTTGTTACACGTCCAACTGATGGTAATGCTGCTCCTGGGCTGCACTTCTAATCAGCCTGCAATTTGAAGAGAGATCTCCCAGATTTAATACAGGGCTGGGAGATTACTGGGCACATCCTGGCTCATCTGTAATAAAAGAAGATGCTGCTATGTCTTGCTTCTCCCTGTAGTGATTATAAGCCAGCACATAATCTTTGTAAGTGTTGGAGGCAGGGATCTGCTCCATTCTCATTTGGGGATATTTTTTGCAGCTTTCCATAGTTCATCATGAAGCTTAGGGAATATGGCAATGACAGCAGGTTTGTACCAATTCTTCTCTCCTACTTAGAAATGTTTAATAGGTGACTTGGAAAGAAAACTAAAGTGTGTTTACATTTAAAAAATAAAAATAAAAATGTTTCCCCAAAGATGAAACATCCAATTTCAAGGTTCAGTTTTCCTCCTACAGCTGAAGCGATCAACAGCTACATCCAAGAAACTTTGAAGCACTGCCAAGTGTACATTTTTACTGAAAAACAGATTCAGACAACATTTTGCTGTGCAGTACTCTCCTCCCTGTATCAGACTGATGCTCCTCCGCACAGAGGAACCGGGTGCTCAGATGCACAGTACAGAAGCTCTATGGATACAAATACAACTTATTTAAACAACTGTTTATTAACACTTGGGAACAAGGACACTCCATCCAACTAATGTCACAAGGAATAATGCAAAAAGGCAACTCTCCAGACCAGGCTTGGGTGAGGGCAACATTTAAAACGGACCCTTGGTATCAGTAAGCACTGCATTGTTATTCTACTACTGGAGCATGGCAGAGATACCAGCATCCATTGACAATACCATTTTACTAACTTCCCTTTGACTTCACCTTGCAATTCCTTCTGCTCAGCTACACAGAGGTTGCCCAACTGCTCAAAACAAACCAACAGCTCTCACCAGCCAGCTCAGAGGTGCCTAGGGCAGGTGGGTCAGACTGCCCAAAGCATCAGCACAAACCAATTCATTTCCTCCTTGTCCCATCTCCAGTTGGCACCAGAAGATGCCTCTTGAATTTTCTTCCTCCCACTTGAACTGCACTCCACAACACAACCTTGCAGCGACCTGCTACAAATAACAACCTCCCCGTTTTCAGGCCACCACCGCACTCTCCTGCTGTCAGCACAAGGGCATATGTGCTCTTCAGCTTCCTCAAACAAGTTATTCTGAGCCCTGCTAAGAAAAATCTATGACTTTACACCCTGTCTAAGCCTCAGCAGCAATCACTATGTTTTCAAATTTAATCTCATTTCTGATTAAACTTTTCTCTCTCCCATTTGTAATCTCGCTTGGCGATGTGATTTGTGCAGCTCAGTATAAATATGTGCTTTAAGATTAAACTGGTTCAGCAATTCTGACAATGATTTCTCAGAAATTAAGCCTGAACAATTTGTTTGGCTGAAGTTGAGTCACTTGAAACATATGATAGAAGGCTATGAAGTAGCACATTTATAAATATTAGCAATGGAGATCTCGTTTATTCCTGGTTGTAAGGGTGTTAGGAAAAGGCTAGTGACAATGTGATGTCTTCTAACCAACTGGAGAAGAAACAGTTTTGCTTAAAATACAGAATAACTTCTAAGTAAAGGACTACACACAGGTAGCAAATGTCATACACCCACCCCTAGGAATAACCTTATTAGTAACAGCAGTTTAAAATAGGACTGAACAACCAGAGGAAGAGATCTGAATGAAGGCCAGGGTTAGCGTCGAGTATAATGACCCCAAATCCATGCTGTCCCACTGCTCAACACAAGGCCCTTGAACCACTGCCCTAGGCCAGATGAAAAATAATGCAATTTATTTTTTTTTTTTTTTAAAGCAGCCTGAAAAATTCAGGCACTCTCCTCCAGGAGCCCCAAAGCCCTTAATAGCAGGAAAGGACACAAGCAGTCTCAACCATACAGCCTCTTCTACCCCCAAGCCCATTTCTTCCCTACCAGGGCTTCCCCAGGCAGCTTTGGCACACACCAAGGCACTCGGGAGCCTTGGCACAGAGCTTTGCCTTATCCCTCACCAGGGACTGCGATGCATGTCCCCAAGAGACTCAGACTGGGAACATACAGATTTCTTTGCTCGCATGGGAAACATTAGACACATGATTAAATCTCCCTAAAATTCTTGCTTAATGATGTCTTCTTGTCTTGGTTTTCACAGTTAGGATGGACTAAACTTCAAACTATAACACTTCTCAGGTCCCCAGTCATCCTTGCTAGGTTTTTGGGTAAGGATTATAGTAACTGCTTCCTCAGTGTTACAACTGCTTCATTTTGCAGCAACTCCTGTAGTAAACTCACTTTATTTTTAGTTTTTCAGCAGTATTTTACCTTTCTCCCCCCTCCAAAACACACACATTCTTCCTCCAATTTCTCCAGCCTTCTTCCTCAAAGATTTTGAAGCTTCCATTCTGTCTTCTCCCTTATATTCTCCTGTTCCTTAGCCCTTGAAAAATCAGCTCCTTCTCTTGTTCTGTTTCTTTACAGTCCATTTTTGCCTCTTTTCTCAGTCACCCCCAGACATTATTCCAGTGGCCTGACCACATCCTGTCTCATCTCAGAATAAACAAATCTCACTACCACCTCAGCATTCACTCATATTAACATTGTGCAAAGTTTGCAGTCCAGCAGCACCCTGATGGACATCACTTCTCTACAGCAGATCAGAGTTCACCACCAAAATATTCAATATCCACCTCCACTGACTGTCATTCATCTGAGATGAATTTTCTGTGTGAATTATTGCAGGAGGGTCAAAGGAATAAATTCTGGGACTGTGTGAATACACAGGGGCAATATATATGCCATGAAGGATGGAAAAAGCAGGATGACTAGCCAGAGGAGATGCTTGCATTCTTCTGAAAGCTGCCAACAGCTTCACTTGAAATATTCAACATCCAATGTATATTAATGGTGGTGCCTCTTTCTGCATGCTTACATATTTGTTGTTGCACTCTCTTCTTCAAATGAAACAAGAGCACCCGTGGTTAAAGGATGGAAAAAGTGGGACAATAGTGGGCATTCACTGTAGCAGATGGAATCACCAAAACAATGATCCATGCCCAAAAACAGCTGTCTGGAAGTCAACATATTCTCTGGTTGATGATACCAAAGGTTCTCCTCCTCCCTCTTCACCCTCCTTGCAACATACACATTCTGAATCCAGAGGGCAATATACTACATAGGTCCCTGTACATATCCTCCCCCACTCAGCTACAATATGGATGCAAACAAACGTGGTCTACTCAGTAAAAATAAGTCATGCACACAGAGAAAAGCTCATCACTGCTTTTCAAGTCTTTAAATAGGAGGAAAACCTCAGATCTGTTCTGTAAATACTTACCTTGCAAAGTGTTTAAAAATTGCCACCGCCCTGTGCTGTAGACTTTGAAACACACCAAACCACTAACATCTTTGGATCAAGGATTTTTTTTCTTCCATGTTATTCAGAACTGAATTTCCACTCCTGAATAGGACCTCTAAAAGCTAAAGAAAGATGCATTAATAGTAATGGATATCCAAGTGTTCAGGTTTTAATTCTCCACTTCTATCTCTGCTTTGGTGGTCTACTCAGATATTTAGCAACCTCTTCTAGCATGGCAAGATTGCAATTTCTCTCCCCATAATTAATCCAAGGTGCTGCTGGACAAAGTAAGACAAAGGGACTAATTTAATCCTACCCGAGACTTCTTCAAAAATCACTAATGCCATACGTACAACAGTATTGAAGAGATCTATATTACTGCTGTTTTTCCAAAGTTTTTATTCTCTTGATACTGCTGACTTTGTTACTAGCTTTTAAAATGAAATGTAGCAAGATAAACAAATCTTAGTGTTTTGCTGTAGTAACTATTTTCATAGGCAGACAAAAGAATAAAATGTAATTCAAAGTAGCTACAGAATACAGCCATTCTCAACTGAGACAGTGTAAACCTCAATTATAATACCTTCACACAAGAACTAACAGCTAAAGACAGGATGGCTGGTTTCCACATCTTTGTAAATACATCTCCACAATTTCCCTGTTTGAACATGTACTTTTACTGCAGGCACAAGTATGTGTTTTTCTAACTACGTGAAGCAGCAGGAGAGATCGTGACAGGACCAACGTGCTAAGGAACGCGTAGGAGGCAGCAACAACAAACTGACACGAAGAAATAAGGTTGTAGTTTGCACAAACTGAGTTATGTGGAAAAGTTAGGGGGTTTTCTCTCTAATCTAACAAGCCATCCCATCCACCACTAGACCTAGATACGCATTATACCCCTCTGACATGACCAAGCCATCCTGTGCAAATGAGATTGTATCTGGGTTACCAATGCTCTCCCAAAACGTGCTTTTGTTCTCCAGAACAAACCAGAAAACACCAACAAGACCTCATTTTCAGCTGGAAAGAACCATCCAGGATGAAACTAGTTTCTGTATTGCCATTACCCAGTGTTTTCTCAGCAGCTATCCTGAATTTTGAAGTGGTGCAAAACACTTGGGTGTTCCTGTGTGAATGAATTCAAGTCCACCTTACCCTATAGCACCACATTATTCGAGCTCTCCACCTTGAGGCCAGGTTTCTGCAGCTTAGCAATAATGCCTCCTCTAAGGCTTGGGAAGCTTTCAGCTAGCTGAGCAGCAGCAGTAAGCAAAGAGCAGTAAGGTTGTAAACATAAGCAAGCAGGGACTCAATTCAGAAAAATCACAGGTTAGACTTTTGCTGTCCATAAACTCATAGGTGCACACAGCAGACTAAAACAGTCTAGGCATTTTAGTTTGTTTTGCTACATCCAATCTAACAGCAGCCTGAATTCCCATAGCTCAGGTACTCATTAGTCTTTGCCTGCTTTAGAAACACAAAACACACCATGCCTTTAGGAAATGCTCTGGCTATCTTGTCCACTTGATGCTATTGTAAGATCATTTGACCTCTATCTCAGTATAGATCTCAGCATCTCAGATCCACACTGCACACTGAACAGAGCTGGGCTCTGAAAACTCTTAGCTAATTTAGTGTTCTCCAATACTTCACCTTGTGCTTCCCTTTCTCCCATGCCACATGGTCTAGGGTTCACCTAAAGCTCGTACATCACTTGCATAAAAAGACTGACATCAGCTCAAAAGTAGACGTACACTTAAGAACATGTCCCTACCCTTATTTCAGTGCCATGTGCACTGCCAGTAATCTAGCTATGATGGCACAGATCACACCACAGGCCACAACAGCTGAGAAATGGGATACGTGGGCCAAAACTCTTGACTGCTCCATGTAGTTAGAGCCTGATAACCAAACTGTGGGCACACCTACTTCATACATCTAGGAACATAGCAGCAACATTTCCTGTTCCCCCAGGTGAATATAACCCCTCTTATTTGTGTTTAATCAGAGGATAACAACAGAGACAAGGATATTTTCCTACAAGAAAGTAAGCTAAATGCCTTGGCTTTCACGTTTGGCAGACAGCTGTTTCCATGTGCAGAACTCAGGACTTTTGTATATCGATTGATTTTTAAATAACATTTCCCATCCTGGATGCACAGAACAGTTCCCTGTAAATCTTCTCACTGATGCCTCACAGAAGCAGTCAACAGCCTGAACCAATAGCACTGCCAGGGCTATGACCTTCTCCATCCATCTTAATTAGGTGTTAACTTCAAAAGCTTTTTTGTTACATGTTACCTGCCAGCATCAAACAAAAAGACAAACACCAGCCTTGAATCATCAAAAATGTAATTACAGGGTCTCTTGGAGAGGTAGCTCTGCCTGCTTCTCTGGTTTTCACTCTGGGAATTTATAGCATAGAAACAGCACTTTAGAGATACTTAGAAGATCTCTACAATGAAAGAATACGCCAAGAGACACTGACACAAAGTACATTTTATTTCAAAGAGCCCTGAATATCACAGGTACTCACATTGCTTGGTTAGTGCTCTCCCACCTAGGTTCTCAGAAGCAGGGGGAGTACAGCTTTTCTTTAACACAGGTATAGACAGCACATGCAGACTTCCCAGTCCAATCTGTTGGCACCCACCAATCCATTTAATTACACAATCTGAAATGAAGCAAATGAGTCAGGAGAAAATGGGTTCTCAGACAATATAAAGTTACTAAGGCATTCAAGAGCATATCAGTTGCATTTGCCACAGGACTTCCTTATGTGCTACCAACACAGTTCCTGCCTCCTGCACATCAGAAATGAGACAGGAGCAGCAGATGCCAAAACAGGGGAGGAGTTCTATCCAAACCTGCAGAATCCAAGGTACCTTAACCCATGTGTGAACCAACTCATGTATTTTGTATGCTGCCTTATGAAAGCTATGTTAATAAATAATTTTTAAAAATAATTAATTTTTAAAAAGTCATACTGAGCATGCACTGCAAATATGGTTTAATTCACCCATGGGCTGCTGTGACAACATTGGAGACCTGTTCCTGCAGACATAGGCTTGGGAAAAAAACCCCCACGCTCACAGAAGGGTAACATTTAAAAATCTGGACCAGGAGACACCTCACAACACACCATGGCTCATCCAGGAGGGGATCAAGGTGTGACTGTGTGCAAGAAGCCAACAAGGAACTGCTCAGGAAACACATCAGCATTTATGGATGCTCAGAGCCAACATTTTGATAAGGGCACGTTTGAAGCTGGGGAGATGGGAATAACCAGCTGATCACACTGCTAGCCCTATGCTCCTTTGACTTGATAGAGCAGAAGAGGGGAACACAGAACTATTTTCCAGTCTATCCAGCCAGACAGCTCACCAGTGGCTTCTCACCACCATCAATATTTTTCTGATGTATATTTCTGTCTGATGCAATTGCTCCTTTTTTTCTTTCCACAAACTTCTTGGAGAAATCTGAAGAGCAACCAAAGCACCAAGGACACTGGCATTTACCAAATTTCCTACCCTTGTGAAAAAGCTAAGCAACTATGTTTAACTAGAAAGTTCTTGATCTGGATTACATCAACATTCCCCCACCTTTTACCCACAGGAGCTCAAGCACGTGTACAATACTGCTGAATAAAATGACTGTTTTCTGAGAAACAGAGTTGAGGCTGCGCAATGTGCTGCTAACCCACACAACGCAGCACTGACATTTATGCTTACAACTGAAAAATAGCTGCATTTTACAGAAAAGACTTCAGGATTAAGAAACTTCTAAATCAAACATATCCTTGCCTTAAATCTATTAGCTTCTCCTATGCCAATATATTAAACCAGCATTTTTTAAGAAATGGTACGAAGCAGGGATTACAGCAGGAGTCTCAAGAAGCCCAAATTTTTCTTTCATATGATGACTGCAAAAAATGAAATTCTGTCATTAGCAGAGCAATAAAAACATTGCAACTGGGCAATTTCTTATTTTAGGAAAGTGCTAAACAATAAGCTTCCCCCACACCTGTTTTTTCTTCTTTTCAAGAGACTTCTGGCTATTTCAACCAAGTTATTTTGAAGCTATATCTGTTTATTCTTCTGCCAAATGGTTGAAATACTTCTCGCAGAGACAACAAAAGAAGGAAACAAATTATTTCAGAGAAAACAGAATAAAAGAATTTAATGCTATGGTGAAGGCCAAAGCAACTATTTTTAAAATAAATCTTTAATCTACTGAACGTTTTCTAGTACAATATCAGTATTTTGAAGCAAACCAGCAACACAGAGCTGTCAGTGCAGAACCACCATTCCTTCTTACACAACAGCTATAACTTTTTGTTCCAAACAGGCAGGCATAAAATAAATGGGACAGTAGTTGCACGAACATCACCTGTGACTCTTAGGTAACACAAGGTTAGGAACACTCACTATTTAAGACTCCCACATACAGCTGCAAATACAACTGCATCAATGTTAATTAACAATAGCTACACACTTCAAATCCTTTAAGCTGGTGAATACCAGGGTTCAAGAGCTGCTTAGTGCACTACATATGTTCTGCTATGGATAACTGCCATTCACCACAGAAAGTCACAGCTGGCTACTGTTAACAAGCAAAGTTATTTAAACCTACTCCCTCACCCTTGTGAGTATTCTCCAGTGTGATCTCTAGCTCACCTCAGTGCAGCCCTCCATGGGCTGGAAAGTTATCCTGCATTTCTCCCTTCTCCTGCAGTGCTCTTCAGGAACCAAGCACTTCAATTTTAACATGTTTTCTGTAAACATAAGAAAGAACTTTTTCACTGTCAGAGTGCCAGAGCACTGGGCCAGGCTGCCCAAAGAGGTTGTGGAGTCTCCTTCTCTGGAGACATTCAAACCCAGACTGGATGCGTTCCTGTGTGACCTGCTCTAGGTGGTCCTGCTCTAGCAGGGGGGGTGGACTGGATGATCTTTCAAGGTCCCTTGCAACATGACATTCTATGTGATTCTGTAAATACATGGAGCACCTTGCTGCTGTGTATGCATAGCCCTGAACTTCCCTCAGTTGTGTGTGTGCTGCCCAGCTTCTCCTGCAGGCTTACACATTCCAGAATTCAGGTCCAAAACTGCTAACTCTTTCTATGAGATCCCTCCTGACAAAGAGCAATGTCCACTTTCCTGCTGAGTGGGCTAGGCAAGAAACAATTTTGCCATGCTTGAGGTTAAAACACCTGTAGTACTCAGAAGAGTCAGGAAAGCAACTTCAGTATTTGTGGAGTTCTTTTAAGCTACCAAATTGGATTTGATAAATTGAAAGGTATTAACATCATCCAGCTGACTGTTCAGCAACTCTAGTCTCAGACCCTAGTCTCCAGTGATGATAGTAATCAACTTCACAGCTAAAAGCAAAATACAGGGGTGTGGAAGTTCAGGGTTGGGAGTTAGGTTGGGTTTTTTTGGTTGCTTTTTTGTAGAAGACAAAAATAAATTCAGAACTATTTATATCTGGAACACTAGAATATCTTCTTTTTTATGCAAAACTCACTCTCATTTCTTACAGAGGGGATCAAGAAAGGGTCAGGCCACTATCAGTCCTTATTTGCTGCAGAGGAAGATGTTCTTTCATTTGTTTTAAAGGCTCTCAGAAACATAGCTGAGTTGTTTACTGTGGTCTTTCAGCTAAACTATCACAAGTGCTTTTAGTGCCAGGTTGAGTCAAAGATGCACAGTGAAAAAAAGCCCAGTGTGATCTGATCACCGAGAGCTTGCAAAAGATGAATTTTTCAGTCTGCACCAAACCAAATGCTACTTTATTTTGACCATTTTCAACAAACCCAATCAATATCTCAGAGTAGAGACATCAATCAATGCACAAAACTTTTTCAATCATTGAGCTAAAGGAAGAGAAAACCCCAAGAGAAAGCCTTCACTTGCTCAGAGCTGCACTCTGAAACCAAGGTGTGCCACAAAGAGAGCACAGGATAAACAGGAAGCCACGTGAAGGACACCAACACCCCACACAACTTCCTAGTACAACCATATTTCAAATAGCAGGGTGACAGAAAAACAGAAATGACATCTCTTGCAAGTCATTTCTCTGGGAACACTATGCCAAACATATTAAAATATTGAGATATGCTGTACTTGGTTGTGCTCTTCAGCTGTGCCCCTTCTCATGTCACATTTTGCCCCACTAAGCCCACGCTGGAAGGTCCCTGTTACATCTCCCTGTGAGACAGGTAGCAACACTTGCTAATGAAGCCTTGCACTTGCTGGGACAGCTGCTGTCTTAAAGTTTCAAGTCCCTTTGCAATGCTTAGTTGTTGTAATCTCATTTATTTAATTTCACAGGCCATTTAATTTTTCAATCTTGGTGTGTGGTTTGGGTTTTTTTTAAAAAGTACCTTCAATTTTTCATGCCTTCTAAACTTTTAAAAACTTTTTAAAAAATGAACTTGCTGAAGCTGATCTTTATTATCTACATATTTCCTCCCCACTGCCCTGAAGTACCCTCAAGGAAAAGCAGCTAAGCAGGTATTCTGCCAAGTTATGCAAGTCCCTAATTGTCATTCTCAATATACCCTGATGTCCTGATGTGGTCTAAACCCATAAAAAGAACAAAATGAGACTGCTTTAGCACCTTCCTCTTCAAATAGAAGACCACCAAAACCAGTACTGTAGCATAATAAATGCTTCCTGGAAACACCCCTCCAGTTTTGAAGGAAAAGACTTGATGATAGGCCATAGAGGGAGGGAAGCACCTTCTCAGTTCTTTGGGTTGCAGCTTTCCATCTCATTTACTCAAATCATAAACAAAGATAAAATTTATTGACTTAGAATTTTAAACAGAAATAGTCCCCTCTGTACATAAAGCTCACAAAGCTTCCATTCCTCATCCATTTTTACCCCATAGCCTTGAAATTAGAGTCCTTTTCTTGTAAAAATAGTACCTCTTCACAAGGTACTCAAGTACCGCTTCTCAAGGTACACAAGTACCTCCTCAAGGGAAAAACACGCTTCTTGTCCTGCAGATCTGCTATCGCTCTGAATCCCTTTCTTGCAGCAAAGACAACATCCTCTGCTCCTCCTTCATCCTGTCACTACCTCAACGAGAAAGGCTCTAGACCTGGTTTATCTTCTCTCCACAAGGTGAGATGATCTATATGATGCCTTATGACTGTCATTACAGAAGTCCTTTGTCCTCAGGAAGAGTCCCAAAAGCCACATTCACTTACAGGTACTGAAATTCCAAGCATGCACTCCATGTTCAGGAAGGTATCAGTGAATTTGTTTGTCCAATGAGTCAACTCTTTGCTGTGAATCTCCCTACCTCTGTCTGAATTAATTTGGAAATTACTGTCAGATGTTAGGTCACTGTAGTCTCTTAAAAACACAAAACCAAACAAACCCACACTAATTCAGCTTTGATTTCAGCTGTGAATACTCATCCATGATTAAGAAAGAAAACCCCAACTAACAAGTCTCTCAGGTAGACCTTTAAAAGCTGGAGACCATAGGGAAGACAAAGCTAGGCTCTCTGAAGGTGCTTGGAGCAACCTGTTCTAGTAGAATCTGTTCCTGCCTACAGCAGAGGGGTTGGAACTAGATGATCTTTAAGGTTCTTTCCAACCCAAACCATTCTGTGATTCTATGATTCTGTGACAAACAATAAGACAAGAAGCCATGGACACAAGTTGTGATAAGGGAAAATCTAATTAGATTTTGGGGAATATATTAATACATGCATATTTATATTTCACAGTGAGGACAGTCAAGAATTGCCAGAGGAGTAGATGATGATTACAAGATCTTCATCCAGAGATTTTCTAAACCTAACCAGAATAATGCCCTCAGCAACACACTAACTCTAAAGCTGGCCCTGTTTTAGGCAACAGAATTCCTTTAGAGGTGTCTTCCAAACTACATATTTCCTGCAGTACAAGGCAATTCAAAGGTTTGACTCTTGCTCGAGTCTGCACTCCACAAATTGAGGTCCATTGTTGGCAGAGAATAGCAGTCATAACTTTGCATTAATTTAAAAGCCCTGCAGCTGGACTTGGGATCTATCAAAAGAATAAAAGGCTTTCCAGACATATTTCTGACATTTAAATTAAAAACAAAAAGAAAAAAATAGATTTTCTAGAGCTGGAAGAAACCCCTTTTCTCAGTGGGTTGTGACCTTTTGCTAGATATACAATAAACTGCCAAATACCTGTACTTTCTAGGAGAAAAAGTCAGCTGCTTCACAAAAGATTTTGGTTGGCATCACCTTGATGCTGCCAAAGAACAACTCCAACAGTTCTGAGCACCTTAAGAATTTCAGGCCTTTGGAGAACACTCTCTTTACCCAATGCACACGGCATCTCCCAGCAGGTGATAGATGCTGCACATGTTGGAAACAGAGCAGAAAGCTGCAGTAGTAGCATGGCTCATCTAACAATCCTGTAGGGCATTTGCATTCAGCAATGTGACTACTAGGCATTGCATCCTTCCCCCCATCTCAAGTATTTCACATCTGGCCCCAGGAGAAAAAGAAGGAGCAAAAACATGGATTTTGTCATCTTTGAAACACCTTTTCCAACACTGACAAATGTTCAGATTCATTTCTTTCAGTACCAAAAGCCTGTCAATCCTCACTACAAAATGTGTCTTTCAACAAATTTTCCTCATCTCAGAAAACCCCAGGCTTCCCTTGGGATAAGCCTTCTTATTTATAGCATTTAACCCTGATTATACCTCATCCAGGAGTTCACATGCAAGACGTTCACATAATTATCAGTTTCCTTCCTCCAGCCACACAGACACTAATGAATAGCACAAGCAGCAAGTCTTGTGTGTACAGAAGAGATTAACCACCCAAGCTGAAGACTTCATTCATAATAATTTTATAATCTCTACGTGCCATCAGCCATGTCTGTCAGTCACCTGTGCTGATCTAGTCAGAAAACAGTTCTGCTAAGATGTTGTCCTCATTTTCAAACATGTTTAAGTCTCTTCACATTCTCTCCAAAGTCTTACAATACTTCAGCTTTCTAGAATTTTGTTTTGAATCCCCCCCTCCCTCCCCATATGGATATGCATCTCAATGACAACTTATGCTAAATATAGTAAACCTCCTTTAGAAGTGGCTGGCTGGAACTCAAGCCTTCCTAGAGTCCTGGCATTTGGATACAACCTATTTGTAAAGCTTTCCCCAAATGTAGTTTTAGTTTCTTGTGACTAGACTTTGTCCTTTGCCCAGGATCATTAGACTCAGCAATTTTGTTTCTTTTGTCATTCCAATATCTGCTCCACAGGGACAAGCTCATGGCTTATCCACTGCTCACATGCATGGCCAGCTGTAGATTCACCAGGATGTTTAATTCTGTTCTGCAGTGCTGAAAAGTGCATTACTTCATTTTAGCAAGGGAAGTTCACATACCAACATTTTATGACTAGCCCTCCCCATTGCTTCACAGGAGCCTACCTTCTTCCAAGGCAAAATGCCTTTTTCTTCTCACTTCCAGGTTATTTGCACGAGTTTGCAAAAGCCAGAACTATACTTTCAAGTGTCCAGTTCTGAGGTATTTATAACAATAGGCCTCTTTTAGTTTCAAGAAGTTGCAAGAAAATTAGAATTAAAATCTTATTACACTGGAAATTCCCCTTAGGAACTTGAGCACCTTTTGAGGGACACATTTAGCTTATTAATTCCTTGCTGTCTATGTATAAGTCTTGCACACACTTTTCAACTTCTGATGCTATGAATTCCTGCAGTTATGAGCCAGATGAAGGTGCTTTCTGCCAGCAATCACCAGTGAATTCCCATTATTCTAGACACAGACTAGTGTATCTGGCAACACACACCTTAATGAGGGACTTGCTGCTTCTGTCTTTAAATAAATTCTCCCACACACACTACAGTTCCACCTTGCCTCCTTGCCCGTTACCGAACTTGAAACGATTTGCAGTGCAGCCTGTCTGTGGCAGGTACTACTCTCTTAAGATCCTTCACAGGTCTGTACTTTCATCTCCCGATTTCTGGGCTTGCTAGACTTCTGAAGAGGGAATAGCTTTTATTGCCAGACATGCTGAAGAAAAATTGATTTCTGCTTGTCATTATTTCCTTCTCAAGAAGCTTGAGACTGAGGCTGTTACCTGCTCCTACTAACCATTCCACCTTGGATACATTAAGCTCATGATTTTCCCATAGCTGTAGTTTCCTCGTTATCAGCAGGTTCACTTGGCTATTTATGATACTTCAGGCTCTGTTTTATGAAGGTGAGCAAGATCATGTTCCCTTCTCCTCCCTAACTTTTCCAGTGGCATCACTGAGGTACCCTGCCTATCCTTCAGATCTTGTCCAAGTAACCTTTCAATTTCCATCCAAATCAGAACTTTGTCCTCAAAATACTGCTTGGAATTAGCCGCTTTATTACAAATTACAAACTGGAAGGGCTGCCAGTAAGCAAACACAAAGGAAGGGGCAGTGTGGCTGGGTAATCTAGTTAGCAAAGCATGCGTAGTAGCTACTAGCATCTCAAAGATGAAAAGAACCATTTCAAGCATCACATCACCTCAAAAGCAAGCAACAAATAAAGTAGCAGCAGTACAGATTGTCAGACTAAGATGATTATAATCAAGCTCATTCACAGAGCCAGGTCACAACATTTGGACTCAGTCAATTAGCTCATTAGTAAGAAAAGATGAAACATTTCCTTTTTATGGCAGCAGCATGAAAAAACAACCTCTGAGTTTTTTTGCTTTGGTATAGATCGCTGATAAAAGGTATCTATTCATATCCTATCTGCTTTCAAATGATACTGAAATAGATTTTGCTTTTTCTAAATCAGTTTTGAAAAACTGGCTATCAGTTTTCTCCACAGTATCACAAAATCAAATAAATGTTTAAAAAAGTGTTCAAATAAGGAGTAAGAGTTTACTTGTAGAGTGTATTATTGTATGTTCTGTATTACACTCAAGTTCAGAATAGACTTCAACCACAAAATTACTATAAGAAAAAAATCATCACTGAACCACCATACCAAAAAGCAGTTCATTTAAATGCAGTAATTCTGAGAATCATTTCAGCTTTGATTACTAGGAAGACAGAAATATAGAGAGAGGTGTCAGGATAGCAGCTTAAGGGCATCCAGTCTACAGAAACAAGAGAGCTCTCTAGGAAGTCTTGCCATTATCCCTAAGAAAATACATTTCAACCTCCCTGGAGTCTTATTCATCCTCCTCACATCTGTCTTAGAAGTTCAAGTTTAGAAGTAGTGCCAATGATAAATGAGATTTCCCCCATGAAAGTTCTTCTCCTCCCCAAAGAGTTACGTAAATCTAACAAGGAGGAGATGCTGCTCCTCCTTCCATCTCCAGCTTGCCCAGTGTTTTAGACCTGCACAAAAAAGGAGAACAAGAGACTGCTGAAAGATATTAAAATATAAAAGCTTACTATGCTCACCTATTCATCAGTATTATTTCTGGCAAAACCACACTACTTAAGGGGCACTTTTTATTTTATAACCATTTACAAAGCAATTCCATTGTGTCTACAGAAAGGTCTCAAAAGAAGGAAGAAACAATATGTAAAGCCCAGAATAAGGTTTAATGAGAAACAAGTTTCAGCTACTTTGTTTTTCTATTTCATCTATTTTTAAAGTCTTGTTTTGAAAATGGAAGAATTTGATACATTATGTAGCATTTGCCTTTCTGTTTGAATATATTCTTCTTCTAGGCTTCCAAGCCCAGGAGTAAGCATACCTCTGCATATATGCAATCTTTCCAATGAAACACCTCCATTTATTTCCTTACCTTATCTGAAGGACAGTCCAAGGTTGTGATACCTTTTTCTATGAGGTGGGAGACCAAGTCTAGTAGCACCTGAATTCACCTGCACTGACTATTAGGGGCCAAGGGAGGAGGAGAAAAAAAAAAAGTGGGAAAAGACATCTTGCAAGGGATTAGCACCAGAGTTCTAGGCTGAATTTAGAACATTTCTGCAAGTTATAAATATGAGTAAATATAAACTTTTTTTTTAATTTCTATTTTTGTGGCATAAATCCCTTCTCCAGCAGCATTCAGAAGTTAATTACTTTCAAGAAGTGCCATGAGTTTAACAGGTTGCACAGAGTAGGACTAGTTACAACACGACTGTCCATCTGTTACCCAAGTCCCCCAGTTAAGTGGGAGAAGAAAAAAAGTGCTCCCAGTACAGGCATGATATAGAAAACAACACGTACACAGGACATAAGGTCTGTCTACTGCAAGCCGGACTGAGACACCAGACTTATTTCACACTGGCCATTGGACAGCTACCAAATCAGCCCTTCCACTTCTCTACCAACACTGGAGAAGTTTAGCTTGATAACTCAATGAGAGATTTTTGTTTAACTGATAGGAATGAGACAACGTTTTCACATGTCAAAAATGTTACCAGACCTGTCAAGTTGCTAATGCTTAGTTGGTTTATTAAATTTTGAAAACTAGTTGAAATCTAGTTGTTTTATAAGATTCCTTTCATTACAACATGTGAGGTTTTTTTTAAGTAAACATTGGAAAATTTAAAGAAACTTGTTGACAAACACACACTTTGATATGTTTGAGGATACATTGTTTGATATGCAAGGAAGGGAGATTTCTTACTCTTCATTCCTAGCCTTAAAACTGCAATTGCCTAGCCAGGAACTGAACACCTTTATTGAAAGTTGCCCTTTCCACAATCCCCAGTACAACAGAAGTGGCCCACAGGTAATTATCTCAGACTTCACACAGCCTGAAAGCCAGACAGGTTTGTCAAAATGATTTTGACTCCTATGGTTTATTACGTTGTTGTGGAACATTTTTATGAGAAAAAGATTAAATCACTGCCCTGATGTGTGCATTTGATTAAGCTTCTAATCCTTAAAGAGTCACTAATGCAACTAGCCATTGAAAAGCGTTAAATCATAGTTCAGTCATATTGACCAAAATAATCTCCTAATTGTTTTAGAATGGAGCAGAGCACAGGAACTGTGCTGTAAATTACACCTCAAACCTCTTTTAGGCTGAAATACAAAACAAAATGAATAGAAAGGCAACTTTGATTACTTTTGGCATGCACAAATCCATGGAAAGGTGAGTGTCATACCTCTAAACAACTCATCCAAAGTAGATGGGATTTTAAGGACACTGTTCATGCAGCAGTGCTTAGGTCAGCAAATCATTTGGGTGGGGAGGGGGGTGTTTCTGTTGCAGCTGAGCAGTCGCTGCCATCACAGTATCAGGAAGAGAACCAAAATGAGCAAATTTCAGGTGCTGAAGTAAATGCAATCTGCTTAGGAAGAAAACACCCCAAAATCACATCCAATCCATAATAAAACAAAACATCTGCCATACAGCTGATAATGGATCTTACACTACTTCAAAGTCTTCTTAGTTTTGCCTCTGTCTTTGGTACCATAAGGGTATCTGGAAGCATGTGGAGACAGCAAGATCTCTAGAAGCTGAAACTCACTTCTGACCCTTCAGGCAGATACAGGAGAGCTGCTTCCTCCAGCGAGCCCCCAGACAGACACACACATCAGTTTCCAAGCCTTATATGTCAAGTTATGACTTCTACTGTTTCCAGATGGCTTTTCCTGCCAGTACCACGCACTCAAATGCACTTGAAGACTCAAGAACAGGTAGCAACTATCACAACTTATGCAAAGAATAATCCATAAGAAAAGCCGTGACTGATACAGCTTCATATTTAATGTTGTATTTACTCTACTCTATGTGACTGTAGCCATAAATCTTTCTAGAAGAGCTTGCCTCGTAAAGCATGATTTTGAGTACAATGTTTGCAATTTAAACACCCAATAGACCCATAGTAATTAACCATCAACATTTATAAACCCTAGTGAATCTCTTACATTCTCATTACTAGAATGATCATCAGAAAGAAAAAAGAAACAAAACACAAGCTGAGAAACAAGATTAAGTCCCTCAAGTCAGAACATCAGTTCACAGGATAAATTCTATTAATTTTTTTTTTTACTAACTTCCCTTTTTATCCTGGCAAACAAGGCACAGAATCATCTTTCCAACCAGATAGACAAGGTAGGATTCAGGGCGAGCCACAGCTTTCAGGTAGATATGGCTAGATATCCCGAGAGCATCGAAGTTTAAAAACCACGTTTGAGTTGACCAGACACTAAATTGATGCAGTTTTAAAACAGAGGAAAACAACACAGCAAAACGAAGTGGGGTTTTTAAAGTAGCCTGCTCTCTACCACTATATCCATGCACACGAAGTCTTTGTAGGTTTACTTTTAACCCAGTTTAACAAATTTTTGTGTTGTTACACAGTCCCTGTGTCTCCTGTTTGAGGCTCATCCTATCAGCCACCCCAGCCAGCTGCATCCCTTAGACCACACTCCCCCTTTGCTCAGGTCCCCCAGCCTGGAGCCTTCTCTACCCACTTCCCCGTGCAAAGCTTGACCTCCCTTTCTCCAGAATAGCTTTCCTCTTCATTTAATAAGACACAGAGGCAGCTCCCCCCAGCACCCCCATCCATCCCCCAGCACCCCCAAACCAGGCAGTGAAGGGAACGCTGTCTGTCGCAGCACGTTCCAAACAACTGAGCTTCCACAGAAGTCAGCAGGATTTGTTAATGCTGTTGGACAGAGAGGGACGTGACTTTGAGAACAGTGACTCTAATGATCAAAATCATGCCATTTTAAAATATATTTTTATCTTTATTTGTTCTCTCTGCTTTAGACCCCACTGGCCTGTGTCACAGGCTAGATTGGCTCTTTAATTAACCAAGCTGGCCTAGAGAAAGTTAGACTTCTACTTAATTTCCTTTCACTATTCATTCTTTTTAGTAAAATTAAGCACACATAAGTGCAAATACCACTGAGTAGTAGCCCACAAGTCTGCATCAAAGGAAGGGTAGGCTCTACAGGATCACAAATCAGAGGGCTTTGAGGCAAACTCGCTCAGGCCTTTCCCTTACCACAGGACACCACAAGAGACTAAAGCAGCTTTTTAGCTGCAAAACATTTCAGCAAAACCTAAATTAGACTAATTAATTTTTCTACAACAGCAAAAGCACCAAACAGCAACAAAAAACCCCAGAAATTTATGAAGTTTTAAACCTTTCTCCAGCAGCCTACCTTATCCAGCCGGGTGAAGCTGCTTCCAAACACCTCAGCTCTCAGGGGCCTTCTGCACCACAACAGAGCCAGCACAGCCCTTCTGGCTCACTGGGAATTTATTCTTTCCACAATGACAAACACCTGCTCCCTGCTCACACCTGGATTTCATTGTCTCTCCTCTTTGCTCCCCTTCTTTGTACTCTGAAAACTCCACCGAGCCTCACCTGGCCTCACCACTCCTGTACCCAACTCGCATGAGCAAATTAACTGACAGGGTTTTTCAGAGTGGTCTGAGAAGCTCAGTGAAAACCCAGAAAACGTATACATGGATTTTGTCTTTGTATATCCCCATGTTTTCGTAAGCACAACTGAAAGTGTCTTAGCTTCTCTGCTCCAGCTGGGGTCAGTCCATAGTTTAACATGCACCACGAGATTGCTGCAGCCAGACCTTCATCAAACTACTCTGGCATCAATTTAACATTGACAAAAATCATCCAAAACACTCGTTGGACAATGGAAGCCCCATGAAACGTTCTCCCAGTTGCACCCTAAAACAATGTCTCACCCTGAAAACTTCTGTCTGTAACATGTTGCCAGGCTTTTTTCCACAGCTATATTCATCGGTACATAAATAGATACCAGAAGACATCACCTTTGTCTACAAAGGTTTCTCCTCACTCACAGCTTGTCTGTTCTTACATAAACAAATCTTCCAGAAGACAGCAGGTCTGGGAGGTCTTCTCCTCCCCCTCTCCTTGCTCTGGAGTCTGACACACTGGTTGCCTTCCATCCTCAGATGTCTCCTGGGTAGGCTTCATGCCATTATGGGATTTTCCTGACTGTACTTTTGTCTTCTGAACAGAGTGGACAAAACCGTAATAATTTGTAAAAAAGAGGATTGACCACAGCCACCAGACTACTTTGTAGCCTAGATTTATTTTGTGAAGACTTGCCTTCTGGGAGCAGAATACCTGCAGTGTCTGCACCCTCAGGGTCACTCCCCATTGCCAGGACCTGGGAGTCTCCATGGTGGCTCAGGCACGGTGAGTACAGGTGCTGCAAGCAGCTGGGCCACATTTGCTCATTCTGCCTTAAAATTCTCTTGATCGAGCACCTACCTGAAACAACTTTATCCACACAGAGGATTTAGGTATTAACAGGTAGCTAAAAGGCTATTCACTGTGCTTCATTTAGCTTGCTAAGAGCTCTTCTGTAAAATGTGAGTGATTAAAGTGTGGTGTGGTATATGATTTATTCTCATCACACAAGTCACAAAAGTAGCACACAAATGCCAGCCGACACACTAGGGCACTGAAATAATCGATTTTATACTGTGTTGTTTTATGAAGGCAACTTTCCATATGCCACAGATATATTAAAAGAGAAGGTCAGTCAAAATATCCAGTATTCTCTCAAAGGCCTCTCTCAACCAGGTTTTGGGGGGATTTTTTTGGACAGTGAATCAGCATTTTTTTCTACTTTGTTTACCAGATAGCAAGAATGTCACTTCTTTCTTTGTCTCAATATCAAGTGCATCCAACAAGACAGTGACTGAAGTATCTTACTGTTTCTAATAATGCTGTCTATTCAGTACATCAGCTAAGTGCAACAATGTGCCAGTGCAGGTTATATACCAGCATGTTTTTAGTTCTTTATTTTTTCCTTATGTCCTTTATTTCCTCAGGCTTGTCAAATTACAGTTTCTTTATTAAATTGTTCATTATTACAAGATCTGCACTTCAGCCTACAGAAATCCGTGATGAGCCTCCCATTCAGACCCACAAGATTTGAATCAAGGTTCTGCATTGCAAGAATTTATTGGCCCCTCAGCTGTTGTGGGTACAGTATTACTAATTTTAACTCTTGCCCACAGTCACACTTTCTCCAGAACCTTCTATATTCAGCTGCCCTGCCATCAGCACTAAGTGGGGTGAGGTTGCATCCATGCAGTTAAGAAGCCAAATGCAAAAATCACAGTCACAGCCATGAGAGCAGTTGCTCAGCAAACAGGAAAGGCCAAATACTGTTAGTTGCTAGCCAAAGGTCTGGTAGGGCAAGTATTGAAGAAGTGGATAACCTGTTCCCTGTGCAAAGGGAGAAAATATTTTCTCATGTAGCACAGATTCAATAAGTTTTTTTACTGTTTCGTAAAAGAAAACTCAGTTTCATAAAAGTGCAAGTTTAATATCAGCTTCAGGCCTTCAGGAGCTATTAGCTGATAATTCTCTAAGCTTTTGCTGTAGACTCCCTTACCAGCAGCACTGAAATTATCAAATTACAGCAATATGATGGAAAACCTTTGTTGTAGTAACGAATTTGTTTCCCAGTGGAGCTGGACACAGTTACTTACCTTCAGTATTCACATGTGTATTAGAGATCTTATCATACAAACAAAGGGCCTGAGTCTCTTTTTTGTGTTGTTACAGAATAACGAACCTCAAGAGACTAACAATCTTTAGGACTCTTCAAAATTTTAACATTTCTTAAAAAACAACCCACATAAAACACCTAAAGTGCAAGTATTTTTGTTATGTAGCCTCTGCTTTGATTTTCAAGCTTCTCAGCTGCTGCCAGCTGGGTGCTTGATGCACTAGGAACCCCCTCTTGATATTCTGTGTCAGTGCCCTGGGGTCTTCTGAACTAAAAAATTAAATAACATATTTCTGTCATGCTCCAAATCCTGCTAAACCATCGTGGCAGACTTGCCCATGCTAGTGCAGTACGATTTGGAAAAGGTGCTGCAGCCAGAACTGTAGAAAGTGAGAAAAAGTTTATTCTTAAAGAAAAAAGCAAAAAAGGCCATTGTTAGAAGTGCTGGCTTTCTTGCTGCTTGGGCAGAATTGACTTATGCTCTGCTGGTCTGGCTCACAAGCCTTTTTCCTGGATGTTTGATCCCAGGAAAAGGTGTTTTCACTGGCAGCTCTGAGCTGCTGGCTGCCAGTGTGTGCCCATTTGTGAGACTGACGGGCAGAGGATGGCTAACAGAGGAGGAGGCTGCTGACCTACACCCACTGCAAATTTTATCTGAGTGCTATCTGCCACACAAAGTCTGATAAGGCAAGCGAGAGAGCCTCACCGAGCACTGGGAGCTGAAGTTCAGAGATGATTGCAACCCTTTGAAGAGCCAGGAAGATGCTCTCTTCAAAATGACAGTCACCAGGGGCATGTGGGGAGGATACTGGTGCTCCCCTTTGAGCATTGCTTGTTAGGCTGTGGGAATCTTTTCATGATTTCCTGTATATACTTTCAATTTATGGCAGGGATCGAGCCATGTGCTGGAGAATTTCACGGGTACCTTGACTAGCAGGAATTTGTTTTCACTCAGTCACAGTTTCTGTAACTTTACAGAATTTTTAATGAGCAGAGGCTCTGATTCCATAGGGCAAGGTACTGCCTTGATCTTCCCTGCCTTGTTGGTCTGTGGTTTATTTTTCAGGACTGAAAATACGTAACTTCTTTATCAAGATGTTTATATAAAGACATATCCTTGAAAAAATCAAATGTATATAACAAAAATCGAATTAAATATATTTGAAGGTATGATTTAATTGAAATAGTTCTTTATTGGCTCAAAAGTACACAAAGAAATGGATTAGATTTGTGGCATTTTACCAAAACAAAGAAAGAACATCAGTGAAAAGTGGGTAAATTGTGTAGGATGAAATTAGTTCAAATACTTTTCAGTCTAAAAGCTTAAAATAAATGTTACCCCAGATTTTCCAGCTTGTCAACCTTCAGGAATTTTCCAGGCTGAAATAATGAAATATCAAGAATATGTTTATCCAGAAGGGAGCAAAAGTGTAAGCTGAGCAAGAAAAGCAACGAGTTACTGGTTTCTATTCATCCTCCAAGATGTTAAAAATAAGTTTTCTCTTCTTAATTTTGAGATGCAATCCTGAGGAGACTCTGAAGGCTGTAAATCAAATTTCCACTGTTCTTTCTGCAGGCATTGAAACAAACTCTCTGCTCTTCCTGAGTATCTATTGGCAGTGGACTGGTTGCACTGTTCACTGGTTCAAGGAGCATGTGATGGATCTCACACAATGGTGAGGTGTTGGTAGCCTCGAATTTTGAGAGACCTGAAAACCAGGATAATACTGATGTCTGGGCTTCAGAAAGCAGTCCTAGAATTGGAAGATGTAGCTGTGAACCATGCGATTAGAAAATAAAACAAGTGGTTAATTGCAAAAGCTAAGGGTAGTTCAGCAAAACCTGCTCTAAGGCTATTCTCCAGCCTGGTCCCATCTGACACTGGGACTGCTGGGATGGGCAGAGCTCAATATCCCAGATCGAGTGAGCAGGCAACGCTGCTCTGCACTGCCAGAGCTGCAGCACAGCGCTTCTCCTATCCACACGTTTGATTCTCCCTGTGGACAGGCACAAAAAGTTCTCAGTGAAGTAAGTGCTACTTTTCAGTGATTGTTCAGTATATTTAGGGTTAAGATGACTGGTTGCTTGTTACTATTTCTGTACATTCTCATGTGCTTCCTGAATAGATTTTGCTCTCTGCTGCAATGCCAAGGCTTTACTGAAATAAAAACCCTCACTAAGTTTTGTACCGAGCAAGAGATTCTCGCATGCATGAAATCCTGCATTTTCAACATGGATGAGAATCTGCAGAAAAAGTACTGCCCAGTATGCTGCAATTTCCTGAACCACACTTTATTATAAATTTTTCTGCTTTACAGTAGCCTCAATAAATATGTATGTCTATGATTCAAGGTTTTTGGTTTTGTGTAGGGAGGAGGGAGCTTTCTGGGGCTGAAGGAATGAGAAGCTGTGAGAAGGAAAGTGAACAGGGAATCCCTCTTTTCTTCTGTCAATACCCTCCTGCGGGTGCCCTTTAGCCGGGGGACACCAGGACCAGAGCCTGACAACCCAGTCAGGGTCACCAACCTGCCACCCCAGCCCTGGAGTGTCCGGCTGTGACCGGAGAGGTTGAAGGCTATTTGAGCCCCATAATGCATGACTTGACCAGTTCGCAAGTTGAGACGTGGCTCTGTGGCAGAGATAATTCACACCCACGTGTACACGCTGAGACCAGAGCGTGGCCTCCACTGGCCTGGTGTCCCCATGCTGCCGGATTGCTCATCAGCACATGTCTTATCCGGATCAACTGTAGGCACAGAGCTACACATCTGTGAGATCAGTCAAAGCAGATGATATCAAGATTTATGTTTTAGGATGAATGGCAGCTCATTCTGCATAGAATCTGCTCGTACAAGATTAACTCATTTTAAAAAAGAGAGTAAAAAGGCCCAGTCCTGGAAGCAGGTGTTGGGACTGAGGAGCTCTGTCTGCTTGTTCCAGAGCTGCTCATCAGCCCATGAAGTACCACCAGAGATGGCATCCATTGTGCACAAACAACATCTCCACCTTCAAACAAGGTAAAGCAATCTTTAAATTAGTGCAAAGAGGGCCAGCAATTCCTCCTGAGCAAGTCTGAAATAGATAAGCTTGAGGTGGGAAGGTGGAAGATGTTTTCTGGGTCTGAGTTCCCCACCCTTATTTACATAGCCACACAGAGATACCACACTGAAATTTAAACCATACCTCTTACCTCTTGCCTACTGCTTCTCTCTCCTCTTTAGACTAATGCTATATTGATACAGCTAGATATACAGATACACAGAAACCAGTTCCTGCAGGACAAACATGTGATTTGCATGTATTTACGTATATAAATATATAGACGTAGATATGACTGCTAACAACAACAACAACAAAATCAAACTTAGTCATTAATTATAACAACAGTGCTGCCAACCACCGGCATTTAAAAGTCACGAGTCAGCCCTCACAAAAACATGAGGTATTATTTTTCAGAAAAACAATATGTTGAGTTATTTATCTTCTGCTTTTCTGAATCTTTAAAATGCTTTTAAATCATATTTTCAAGCCTTTGTTCTTAATCATGAAGCAGAAACCTTTTTTTTTTGAGGAGGGGGGAGGAAGCTGAATGTCTCACACTAACATCACTCCAGGAACAAGGATTTTAAGTGGAAAAAGAAAATATAACGTGAATTGTATTAAAATTGTGGGGATTGGCAACACTTTGTCATAGTAGAGATTTTTTTTTATGCCAAAACAATTGTTTGTGACAGGGATAGGCTCGGCCACCATCACATTCTACTTCCCGCTTCTCACATTAACTCTTCACTGAAGCTCCAGCCTGCAGCGCCAGCCCCTGTCTTTAAACAGCTCTTTGTAGATACATTTTCTAAAGAAGAAACAGCCGGAGCGCTCAGGGTCAAAATCTGCCCTTGAGCAATGTCTGCAGAGTCGTATTTACAGATTGTACTAACTAGATATCAAAGCTCCAACACCAGAAATAGCTGAAAGTAATGTGAAAAAAAGCAGGCTCTTGCTAAAAGAAAACTAATGAAGAAGGGCAGAGTGAAAATTCGTTAGCTGGTGGTGGAAAGAATAATGGGGTTTGGAGCTGATTCTTTAGGCTTTTTCCAACATCAGCAGCTTTAGTAAATGGAAGTTGCAATATTTAGGGAAGAGTAATTCTGTTGGGAAATGTTTCCCAGTTTTCAAATCTGCACATCAGTAGCTACACGCAGCTGCCTCCAGGTGTATTCCCATCCTCCTTCTATCTGGATATGGGATTTGAACCCACCAGAGTCCCTTGAGTGTAATTAAATTCTGAATTCCTGATCCTGCCTCAGCTCCCTAAATGCAGGTTATGTATCTGGAGTGAGAAATACACTCCTCAAGGAGGACTTAGAAATGAAAGGGGATATGCCCATACCATGTTGTTTTATTGATTCACTCACCACTTATCTCTTGGTGAGACATCCCTGACCATCTGAAAGCAAATGGGGGTATTTTCTTTCACCATAACTACTTTTTCTTTCTCTGCTCCTGCTCTGTACATCTGCACTAAATCTAGGACCATAACTGGTGCCGACTGAGTGCTACCTGCTCTGTTTTTTGGGGGGTATTTTGTTTGGAGTCTCAGTTCTTTGAGGTGATTGCAAATCCCTGCTTTCAGTCCATGTTTCTAGTTTGATAGCATCCAAATAATAGGCCATATTCAATGAGCAGAGGTTCAAAACAGAGTAAATAGAAGCATGAAAATATGACTGCAAAAACTGACATTTAAAAAAAAAATCAGTCCTGGGTAGTCTGGGTTTTGTAACTTCTAAAGAGTGTGTAGCTGGTAATATTGTGTCATGGGTCTTTTGCAGAGAAAGAAGAAATAGCAAGCAAAGAAACTTATAGCAGCCTCCACAAAGCACTACCTAAGGTTTTCTTTACCACTTTAAAATAAGCTAATGAAGAGAAATAAAGGCAAAAAACCCTATTTGGTCAAATAATCCCCTTGGCTGCATCACAGTCTTTTATAAGGAAATCCAGTGCTGTAAATAACTGGAGTAATTTCTCAGGAGATTAAAGAAAATAAGCTCACTTTCTTTCCTGAAAGAAAATAAGCTAAAATATCATTGACAGATGGCAATCTGAGTCTCGAATACTTTATTACAGGCTGATGACACCATTTTCTCTCTCATATTTACAAGTATAGCAGGGTACCTTTTATATAGATGAATAGAAAAAGCCTGTTTAGCTGAGTGCTGTTGTTTGGCTTGTTCTCCCCCTTCTCAGACAAGAGAAAAATACTCGTTGTAATGTCACAATAAATCTGATATCTATGAAAATGGGACCGAGGGCCCCAGCCAGGCCAGGCAGAGCCTCTCCCAATGAAATGTAATCTTCTTGCACATATATCTCAGCTGGTGCACTCTGTCCCTGCTCCGAGGCACACAGCAGTCAGCAAAGCCCTGCAGAGCCTTTCCCAGCACAGCCTGCCACAATTATGCTGGTGCACTCAGTGTTATGAGTAAGTATAAACTTCTTTTTAATAGTGACCTGAGCAGCAATTGAAGCTGGGATGTGGGGACAGCAGAGAACCACGTTGACCCATGGCACTATTGTGTCTACAGAAATTTTCTTTCGAAAACGCATTTCATTCTTTCCACTCATTTTGGCTCTGGAGACTATTATAGCTATATTAGAGATAGAAGAGCAATAAGAATGAACAGCAGAAAAGCTTGTTTTCAGCAGTTTCTTAAGCTAAGCAAACAAGCTCCTGTGGTCCCTTTGTCCACCAGCGAGTCCTCTCTCTCCTACACCAAATCTTTCAACACCTTTGAAGATATAAGTTCCTAAAGCATTCACTAAAACAGGCAGTTGGGTTTCAGAAATGCATCCTGCCAGTGGCTTGAGTTCAGTTTCTATCAGGCATCATGGAATTCATATTCAGAGAGCCTGAGCCTGCCCAGTCTGAGCCACCAAAGCTGGTAAGAGGCCAGGCTGCTTTCATTCCCCTGCTCACAAAACCATCTGCCAATGCAGGGACTGATGGGGCCAGAATGTGTAGGGCCACTGAAACATCTGTGTGATTGGTGAGGCACTGAGAAAAATCCATCTTGCTTTTTGACTTCAAAAAGAAAAAAACATTTCAAGGTATTAATAATAATTCAGGTGGCAAACGAATCTGGTTGTGAACAAGCAGCAGGTCCCTGCATACATTAAATATATGTCTTGCCTTGCAAGTAACTCAGCTCTAATTCCGTATGAGTTCCTGCAGACAATTTCAACTATTTTGCTAGAAGGGATATGGTTGAACTAATAAGCACAGCTTTATACTCAACTAGTTAACTCTCAAAGTCTCAGGAAAATCAGCGAAAAACTCCTGCCTTTGTGGGATTTTTGCTCCTTGGGTTTGTTAGCATCCTTACATACAGCCATCCCTGGGGTGCTGTGGCACTCCCAGGCGTACCGAGGAATGCTGTCCAGAAGATGTTCACAGCAGGAGATAACAGTGAGAAATTGAGGGCAAAAATAGGAAGGTATACATGGGAAAAAAGAGTTACTTCTGCTCTTAAATGACCAGGCAGAAAAGGCTGGGAGGAAAAAGGGCAAGTCATTAAACCCAAATCTTTGCTGATAGAAGAAGATAGCTGTATCTTTTCTTGCAGGGTTTGTGAGGAAGGAACTAAGTCAGTAAAACACATTTTCAGCACTCCTGCTGTGCACCATCATTGCAATTATCTAGCAAAGAGGTGGTTTAACCTAAATAAATATTGTACTAACTTCAATAATGGTTCTTTTAATTTGTATAAGTTTGATGGCACACTAAGGTGCATGGCCATAATTATGTTCAAAGAAAAGATTCTCTTTCACGTGACCATATACAGAACTTGTTTTCCTTTTGTCCCAAGGATAATAGAAAATAGCAGGAGCTTGACACCACAATGGAGTTCAAGTGCCTTAACAGTATATCTACTCTCAAAGAATTATAAAAAAGCTGAAGTTAATGTACTTTTCTGTGTGCATGGCACAGGCAGGCCATTTTATGGCTTTTGAAAGTAAACAGACTGTTGCCTCTCTTGTCCATCTATCGAGGCAGCTTTTGCAATAATAAAATGCCATTGATTCAAATCCGATCAGCTGCTATTGGCTAATTATACAAGCAAAACAAATCCAGACTGTTTAAGGTAGAAGGGGTGGTGGGAGGGAGAACTGCCGTAAAACACTGAGGGAGAACTGTCTTCTCTTTTCAAACATGTGGTAAAACCAAAGAGTTGTTTTCCCCTTAAACAAGAATACTGTGGCCATGATTCTACAGACCTATTTACTTTTCTTTTCATAATGTGCCAGTCTGCGTGCAATAAAATTGTCAGGCACAACTCAAGAGCAATAAATATAGGGAAAACTGTTATTTAATGGGTCAAGAATCATCTGTACAGTGCCACTATGTATTCAGAGCAGGGCTCTGGTAAAAAGTCATTTTGCAAAATGACAGTTTGTGTCACATCTATTTCCATCTCTCCTCCCTTTCCCGTTCACTCGATTGTCTCGGCAGGAGAAGGGAGATCTTTCCATCACAGCTCTGCTGCTGCGAGCCGCTACCAACAAAGCAGGCACTGAGGCTGCCCAGTGCACTGACACAGAGGGAAGAAAAGGAAAAGGCATGAAGAACCAGGGCTCTTAAAAGACTGTGTAGGAAGGAGGATGGGAAAGCAGATGTATTTTACCAGTCTCAGAGCAGATATGTAAACCTAAAGATCACATATATTAATAGGCAAAGAGAATGAAAAACAAAACACCAGTGCACAAGACCTGAATACATATCTGCTTCAGCTACAACTCACAGAAGGTGTCGGATACAGTGGTACCAGCCTGAAAATTATAAAGATCTAAAATCTGGACCTTTTATACCCCACCTCCACCAAGGTCTGTACACTCAAGCACTTACTGGTTCTTCATGCCAAATACCTGAACAGTCTTTAAGAAATACATGTTTTGTGCAGTCCCAGGTACAAACAATTCTCATCAAGCCCACCAAAAGCATCACCTAAATATAGGATTCTTATTTTAAACAACTTCTCTGAAAACACAGCTCACCTTTCCAAGGTGTTAATTTCACAACTCAGAGATAAAACTGTTCAAAACAATTCTCATGGAATGTCTTGTTTTCAGACACTGAAGCTCAAATGTGCACACTGAGACTTACAGTGAAGAGTCCAAGAGGTACCAGTGACCCAACAAAGGCCACTCTGAGTCAAAAGAATTCAAGGAAGAGGGATGGTGAGCAGAAGGATGCACAAAAGAAATTAATCTAGAGACTTAACTCAGAGTCAAGCCACCTGAATGTGGTCTAAAATCAAGAGGCATCAACCCTGATGTCCTGCCTACATTGTACCTTGGCTAGCTACATCCTACCACCAGAAGCTTCCCACATAGAGATAAATTGATAAGACTTGCTTTTCTTCCAGTCATTTAAGGAAATCTATGGCCTGTGTTAGGCAGGAGGCCAGGTCCAAGGATATAACAATCCTTCTGGTGTTGCTCTCCAGCATTTTTGTGAACTGTTTTCTCAAAATGGCTATATATCAGTAGATGGTTACATGATCCCCAAGTTGCTGTGGGCAACTTAGTCACATTTATGATATGTTTTGAAATATCCGTTCTCAATGTTGGCTATCAGATGAAAAAAGATACTTAGGATTTAACAAACATCATTCTCAAGGTGTCCTGCATCCAATGAAGAGCAGAAAGGCCACTGCTGGAAGGAGAGAGCACTTTTGGTTGTTCTTCCATTGGAAGAAGCTGCTGCCAAGGCCTCCTATCCAGCTAATGATCCCACTGCTGTCATACCATCTTAGAAGCCTTTTAGCCCCAAGAAGAACATAATGGCACAGCATACCAAGAGTGGAAAACTACACTTACACTCAGCTTTGCTACCCGTCTTCTCAAAAGACCATGGCTGCTGTAGTGGGAAGGGATTTCTTGAAAGGAATATGAAAAAAAAACAATTATTGGGCTTCGATCTTCTGTCATGCTCCCAATACTGCTGTGTGATTTGCTCTTCTGAGCAACTACAGGAAGTTAAAACACAGTGCAGTGTCTGGCCAGCCCCCTTGCATGAAAACAAACGGATTCCTGAAGCATCCTGATGAGCAATATCTAACAATTATGTGTGTTTAACAATTTAAATAGTTTATATCTAACAATTTAAATAACAATAAATAACAATTTATTAGTTTAACAACTATGTATGCAAGGAACAGCCAGGCAGTATATAGATCTGAATACAACCATCACCACGACTTAGTTCAGGAATCATATTTATTTATGTACTATTATTATCAAGGGATACAACTACTGCATAGATTATGTTCTACTTGCAGCCACAGGCAGCCAACTGCATAGATGGGCTGGAGATATGTGGCATTTGATTCAGGACTTTTACAGCCACTTGGCAGTCCTGTTCTGTTGTGAGAGCATTGGCAGCCCTATAAATAAGTTTTTGATTTTAATTTGTGGACAGAATATTGCAAACTGCCTCCTGTTCCACTGCATAACATCAGCAGAAGGAAATAAAAGTATCAAATATCTGCTGAATTGCACTGGGTTAAAAATCAGTCATCAGTGATATTTTAGCTTTCAAAACCAACAGTTGGTTGCTACATCCTGGTCTCCTGAATTGAGTTATTTCTAATGCTGACAATCATCTTCTCCACAGAATCTCCCTAGAAAGACTGTGGGATCTAAATGATATCTAATAAAACAGATGAGTAGTTTGGGCTTAACTTTGGCTCATCTTGGGACTTTCTGTGGGGGCGTGGGGCAGCAGACAGGCTCCATCAGGGGTCCCTGGTGTGGGCAGGGGTTTTTCAGAGGAACCAGCTGGATTCTGCTCAAAGGCAACTGTTGGGACAAAGGCTCACTCTCCCTTGCAGGTTTTTTTTTCACTCCTCTGATGTTACACAGTAAATTACTAATCCACTATGCCTTAAGTGCCCAATTATCTACCAGCTCCAGAGCATAGTACTCTGGAAATGCCACAAATTCACCTCAATTCAAACACAGCATTTTAACTTGCAACTCATTTTGCTTCCCATTTGCAGCTTTGCCATAAACAGCTGGTGTCTTGAAACCACTGGCCCAGGGAAGCTGAAGAAGCTGTGAGGAAGCGGCCCTGGGGAGGTGCTGGTAGGGTGGCCATCCCCTCCCTGCAGCCTCCACCATCTCTGCTGGCCCAGGTTCACCATGGTTTGTTATTTCACAAGTTTAAAATCATATAAACCAGGCACTGAACCCACCCTGTGCAGGGTTAACACACTCAGTCGCTTTATTCTAGTCAGTACTTAAAAGTCTTTTTAGTAGAAAACTGCAGTTTGGATCTGGGATTTTGGCCTATACATCAATGTTGTATATAGGGAGTAGAATGAATCTATTACTTTTACTTTATTGCATTTTACTTGAAGTCAAGCTGGAGTTGAATACTGATACCTGGAAATGAAAGGCTAGTGCATTCCCACTGCATCACCCGGCCACAGTATCAGCTATTACAGTTCCACGCTTCCAAGTAACCTTGCAATTCGGAAATTTCTGTCAAGAAAAATGTTTTCAAATTAACCTTTGAAATTATGGCTGCTCACAGCCCTTCCCCAACTTGACTCATGGAGCGAGGCCCGTCTCCCCTGAAATTCTATTAAAAATGCTAGCAAAATAAACCCATTACAGCTATAAGCTCAAATTAATGTCAACATGTCAGGACATATATCTAATTTCAGTTTGGAGACTTGAAGATTGGAATCCTCATTATGGGCACCATCAGCTGTTTCCAAACAGCCTTCAGGTCTAGCGAGATTCATTTTAAATGAGGAACATGAAGGCAGAGCAGACAGAACTGCTCAGATGGTGCATTAATTTCAGTCAGTTTGCTAAGGCTATGATTATCATCACTGTGGATTCAATAATTTTCTCAAACTTGCTACTGATGCAGTTTCATAGGCCTTTCCACACATCTATCTTCTCCATGGGAGACAGCAAGGGAAGACATACATTGTGGCCTTCAGGTGGGATTGATGGGGGATGAGGACCTCAGCTAAAGGAAGCAGGGTGCCTGTTCTGCTCCGCCTGGCAATGCAAGAGCTATTAGCAATCTGTGCCCATCTCGTTAGCTGATGGTTGTAATGATTCAGCACAATGGGACCACTGCTAAGGACTGCCTGTGCCGAAATGAAACTGAAAATTGAACTGAAAGTATTAAACCACTCAAATTGTATGTACTTGAGTGAAAAACTAGAATGCTAATCTATATGCATATTGACTCTGGGACATAGAAAAGGAGGGCTGAACTTGTATTACAACAGCATTCAGAGACTCCATTTGGTATTGAAACCCTTTGCATCAGATGATACATAAATGCCAGGCAGCAGACAGGTCCTTTCACAGATTTCCTGCCATTTAGCTTCAGATGACACGAAGGAAGAGAACAAACAGGAAGGGAGATGGATGGGAGCGATGTGAGATCACAGAGCTATGCACAATCTAAGCATATGCACGACCTGATTCCTCAGACAGCATGCTTATAATCACTGCTTCATCTTTTCTCTTCTGTCTGTTCTGAATTTTATAAGTATTTTTTGCCAATTTCTCCCTCTCGGTAAGCAACCACCAAAAAAGGGACAAAAAATAAAAAAATAAATTCTTACTCATCCTCTGTTCCCGTTGTCACTCACTGCTGTCAGGAGAAGCCTTGCTTTTGCCAAGGTTCTACACATTTGATGCTTCTGAATATAGGCTTCCAAATTTCTTACTGCTGAGTCTCTGTATTCTCAAACAAAATAGTGCTGCTTTGTTTTGTTTTGTCAACTTCAAAAATGAAAAAAAATAAAGAAAACAGTCTTTTGATACAACTGACACATGAGGGGGGACTCCATGGGTTGCAAAACTTCAGGGACTCTGAAACCAATGTTTCTTGTTCTCAGCAACATTTCAGTTATTCAGTGGAAACCTGAGAAATGCTGAAGAGTGCAAAATGAATCTCAGTTGAAACTTCTCACAGTGAGGAAAAGCTTCCACACAAATTCTGCAATAAAGACCATCAGTGCTCTGTCTGAAGGCATGCTAGAGGAAAGGACAATATGCTCTATGGCAGGAAAACAGAGACTATCTGAAGCCTACTTCTAGCCCATTAATTGTACTGGAAAGCCACTTAGTTATAGACATAGAATTTGCCTGGTGGTAGAACAGATCCCCACCAAAGCTGGGAAACTGCCAGGACCAGCTCCAAGCACTCCAGAAGCACTGCAGTCTGTATGCAGGTGTGCACATGCACATCTGTACACATCTGCCTACATAGATAAGAATGCCAAAGGTCAACGGCAGACAAAGAAATTTCCTGCCCACTTGAGTCTTAATTTCCTCTATTGCATTTATTGGGTAATTTGGCGCAAGCTCTGCAGTGCCAACTGCTGTTGTTTGCCCACTGGATAGTCAGCAGTGAAGAGAACATTCACAGCACAAAAAAGCAGTGACCTGAATTCGGGGCACTTGCCACCGCAGTTCTGTGGGCAGTGAATGGAATAGACTGCAGGGATTTAATTGGGATTTAAGGAGAAATTACCCAGAATGTCTGGCATGAAAGACATTTTCTGAAGCAGTTCCAAAGGTTTCTTAAGAGCAAGCCATCAGAGACAAATTAATGGGTAAGCTTCACATGAGATGGTCAAAGTACATGATAAATGCAATTAATAAGGCACTAGATTAGATTTTCACATTCAATCTTGGGCAACAGATAAAGTGGGAAACTGCTCTTCTGGGCCAGGAGCAGACCAGCAAACAAGGGGCAGTCACAATGTTTTCCTTTTTTTATTGCTCTGGAGATAAGCAGAGGATACAATCTCTCCTTGGATATACTGTCATCTCTTGACCCTCTCTTGCACCAGCCCAGCTCCCTTGTCAGTGGTTTGGCAATAAACTGTAGTCCAGACTACTCCTGCTTTTCTCCAAGCCTTTTCCATTTTCCCAACAAGTCCTCTGCAGTTAGAGGAAACAAAACACTCAGGGAAATACCTGTTCCTCCCATCCACAGTCTGGGCCAAGCAGTTGCAAATCTGAACCTCTCAAAAGCTTTTCCCTTCTTCTTGGGCTTTTTCCTCACATCATTTATTTCTTCACAGATACTGATAAATCTAGTAGGAATAATTTCAACTGAACAAGAGTTCTATTTACTGCCACCAGTAAATACTCATCAGGTGAGAAGTAGGCTGAGGAGGAAAAGTAGGTGGGGGAGTAAGACTAAGAGTAGGCTGGAGGTGAAAAAATGGGCCATCTGCCCGAATTTGTATTTTATGTAAGGTAACCAGGAGTTTTGCATGTGTTGTACGAGATTAGGGTAAAAAGGGTTGTGCTGAATATAAAAAGGCCCTGAACGCTTCAGCTCTGTGCAGATGTAGCGTTTCTTATCACAGTACTGCCCGGATCTGGCAAGGGGCTGGAGCAAAGACAGGTTCTCCACCAGGGGAATTTACAAACAAGCTCCACGTGCTTAGGCTGGCAGAATCAGTGCCTGCTGGAGAAAAGCAGGCAGTGCCCCTCTCGGACTGCTTTAGAAGCCTGTATACACCCTTCATGAATATCTGAAGCGCAAATCTACTTTTCATGGTTCCAAATGAAATACAATCCTGGAAACAGCACTTTAAATCTGAATTCACAAATGTACCAACATTTCAAAGCTCATGAAAGTCACTGTAGTGTTTTGACAGATCCCTCTAAACACTGTGGCCATTTCACAGTTACCTCGGGCTATCTTTTCATCTCCAACATACTTCAGCCCTTTAATGTAATATTTAGACCGATGTTGTTATTAGATTTTCCCTGGATGAAAGAATCTATAAACGTAAATGCCAGTTGCTAATTCTTGCTACTACAAAATAATAGTATTAGTACATCACACAATAAGAAAAAAATTAAGCTGGTAATTTATACTGCTGAATTAGATACACTAACAAAGGAGAGAGGCAATTATATACCACAGTAGAATCTTCAGCGCACAGACTTAAGCATTCCTCAGTCTTTAGTGCTCAATTAGGGTGAAATTTACTTTCAATGCAAGATATAATGCCAAGGGCTCTCATGGCCTCAGTAAAAATATAGGATTTCGTCTTGTCTGCCTCCATGCAAAGTCTTTTTTTATTCTGGCAAAGCTCAAGGTTTAGCTCTAAAGAACAATATGATTTGCATTACACATTGCACTAACAGGCTGCAGTGGCAGATTTATCTGCTGAATGAATATATTCTAATAGGTCTGATGATCTGTCTTTATAATACCATTTGATTAACAACAAATTTATTCACTTGGCAGCTGTATTCCTTAATCAGGTATTCACTAAGCAATAGCATATAAATATGTATAAATGTCAGATTTATGGATCGGAGAGGACAATAATTTCATCTGAAGACAGGTGAATTGTCTATACTTTTAATTAGTTTCCCTTTGAATAGGTTCATCATACCTATACACATTTGTACCTGTCTAGGGCTTGATTTTCAGAGCCAAGGGTGCCTGTCTGATTAGGCAGCCTCCCTTCCTAGGGAGCCTAACTGGTGTCCTTTGACAAGTCCTTTCAGCCCTATTGCTTGATTACACTGGACACTACACAAACATTTCCTTGTATCAGATGGTTTTATAAGGGCTTCTTTTCCAGGACTAGGTAATTCATATATTTGTACATACACATACTTTGCACCTAGCCAATCTCTGCTTGTCATTTCATAACCTGGACACACAAAAATAGGTGCTGGCAATGTACCTGCAGTGGCAAATGGCAGAAAATGAGATTACTACAGGGAATATCTTCACTCAGATGGATCTCGGTTGTGATAATCATGGAAAATGATCATAATTACCAGGGAGAAATATTCTGCCTGTGGAATTCAACCCAGGCTTTTAAGGTAGGTTATAAACTAAGTTGAGAAAAGTATTTTTACCTTTGTTTTTTGAGCAGATTCTCTAGCAGCCACTTTTACGTTTTATGGGAGTCTGGAAAGCAAATTTTTTAAAAAAGTGGATCTGAACTACTCCTTGGTTTACCAGGTGTAAGTACTGTTATTTTGATATCTGGAGGTAACAGAACTGGAGCTCTCAGACTTAAAGATGTCTGATTAAAGTAAAAACTGAGCTGTAAAGACATAGGCAGTTTGAATGGTGGTAGTGGCCTCTACTTTGGTGCACTACAGGTGTCCAAGTTGAAATTTAGAGCACATACATTTAGAAGATAAAATTGTCTACCAAGAACTACAGACACCCACAGAGGGCTGTTCAGAGTAGCTACATTACAAACCTAAAAAGGCATGATTATCCTCAAAATTAACCAATTCATCACACTTGGTTTAAAATATCTTTTGCATTTGATTTAAAATTTTCCAGGAAACCTGGAAGATGGTTCCTGGTGGCTGGAAATGAACCTCCCCACTATGGAAGTCCTTCTGCAGAAGAGCAACACAAGGTGCTTCGCAGTCACTCAGCTGCTGGGTTGCTCCCTGGCTGATCCTGGCTCTCCCGTGCACCAGCATTGTCAATCCCCAGCTCCTTTCTAGTTACTGTCTAACCAAACATGACACCAGGAGATCACCAGGAATTAGGGCATAAAGGAACTGAAGGCAAAGGAAATGCAAAGACAGGAATGTTTTGCTCTAGGAGGTGCTCTCTCCATGAGGCAGATTTTGTTTCCCTGAGATGAGAATGAAGCCATCACCTGCTGCTTTCAGCCCTGTGCAGTGGTGGAGGTGACAGGCTGGCAGAAAGCATGACAGATCTATGCCACATATTTTATTTCAATGAAGTACTAGACACAAAAAAAAGGATAAGAACAAAGATGAATTCCCTACTGCTCTACAGTCCTACTGGAGCGTGCTAAACTCCTGACTTTGTATGTTGTAAACACTGTGTATGCTGAAGCCACATCTTTGCATCTTAACTGAATAATTTCCCTGTGGTATGTCTTTTTAGTACAGCACATCACACATTCAATACTTCTTTACACATCATCTATGCCACTGCATGAACTGGTACAAACCTGACACCAGGCTCCACAAGCAAAGGAGTTTGGGCACCAGCAAGATTTTCACTGTAACTCTGTAGAACTAGCCTGTGGATTTGGAGCAGAAGGGATTAAAGGTCTAGTGCAGATTCCCTGACTGTGCTGTCCACACATGTCACAGTTGGAGACCATGCTCTGATCCTGCTTTTGTTTCCAGCTGAAATAATTTCAATAAAATATGGAAAACTACATGCAAGTCTCAGATCTCAACCATGCTCCTGTGCCATTCTGGTATATCCAGCTGTGGCTGTATTGTACCCATGGAGGGGAAGCAAATTTTGCTACACAGAAATGATCTGTAAATAAATGAATAGCTGAAAATCATCTTTCATGCAGTTCCATTTGAATAACTATTTGGACTGCTTTTTTTTTATGAAGTTACTGATCTATTGTCTTTCAAAAATGTAACAAGCATAGGGAGACTGATCATCACCATTTACTATACAGCAGAGTTGTATGTCGAGGTGGATGTGAGAGTAATAGTTCCTTGCAATTTTTAAGTCTACTGAGCCCTGCAGATCTCCTCTTCTAATATCACTTGATTTATCAAATCTGATTTGGGACTTACAGCTTATATAGAGAGAGTTCTCAAATTCCTAATCCATTTGGCAACAAGTATCTTCTCTGCTTTACTACTTCATCTTCCTTACTCACTGATCTGAAAGGCTGGAGTTTTAAACTCATTTAGCAGGACCAAAAAAAAGGGATTTTTATTATAAGTTTTGACAATTATATACGTCCTGATCCAGAGAGTAAATAAAATGTGAGTGCCTGTCTGCACCACTAAGTGCAAGCCAGCAAACTGATGACCTGTGATGGAAGATGTACAAGATTTACTGCTGAGTATACAGAATTAGAATCAGTTTGTCACTCATCATGAAAATAAGAGCTTCCAGTGGCAATTATCAAGCAGCTGAAATTGCACACTTCTAACAGGTAAAGTTTCCCAGCGACATGTCACAATCAGGTGCTGAAAAGGAGAACTGTCTCCTTTTCCCAGATGCTCACTTTCCACCCCAGGTTGGAGAGACGTTTTGGCACACAGACCAAGTTGCTTAAGGTTAATGTCAGCCCACTACTAAGGGCTGCAGATGAATTTTATCTTATATGACACAGAGTCAGTCACTTTCTTTTTCCTACCCTGTGCTTTTCTGCAACAGAGGGTTTTCTGGTACGAGTTGTTCCCAACCTCAGTGAGAGCCCCATTGGGTATCTCATCCATGCCACTGAGCCCAGTCGATCCAACACTGCTTCTGCTGCCTGGTCCTGCTGGGTTTAACCACGCTGAGTCCCAGTGCTTGTTCTGACTCCCTTGAGACACTCTGCCACCACCCAAATGTTTTTTTAAAAGCAACTTTCTAAGGATGACTTAACTTTTTCGTATTTTATGAACTGGTTTTGAGCAAGTAGATGTCTGGCCCTCTGTCTTTCAGTTAATGACCTAAGAGATCCAATAAACAGAGCAACCCAAATTACAAATACAAAATAAAAAGTAACAGGCCCTTTATTTCTTGCTCAGAGGCAAATTGTGCAACTTTAATTCGACAGAAAATGATCATCTTTATGACTAGATGTGTTGCAAATAAACTGACAACCTTTATACAATACAATTGTATTTTATGTGATATTATTATTATCTGAGCCATCTGACACTCTTATGGCTCATATAAAAATTCCTATTTTAGTGTAACTCTGTGCTTAAATAGATCTCTTTGTACTACATGAAATAATCCCCTCCTCTCACCTTAGCATTTACAGCCTCCAAAATATACAGAGCTCTATCATATCCCTTCCTCCTCAAAAACTTGGATTTAGCATCTTGGTCAGATGAAGTCTTTCTACTGATTGGAATGACTATTGGGTCATCCCAAAAGTGTACCTATGGGAACAATTCAGTCCCATGGGACTGGAAGGAAGGCTTTACTTAAGCTAACTGACATTTTTGACAAAAAATTGTATGGTTTTGGATAGATGATCATTGTAACTCAGCTTTTTTGCTTCTGTTCCCTAAATAAATTCATTCAAGTGGCTGACACTGAGTGGCACAGTGCTGGGCCAGGCAGGTATACTCATTAATTACCACCTTCTTCCCTCACTACATGTCACATATTTAATTCTTCTGATCCTTCCTCTCAAGCCTCTCCTCAACCCTGGGATCCTGTTAGCAGCTCTTCCCCTTGTTCAGTACAAATCCCTCAAGAAAACAGGCAGGTAACTGCCATTGTGTTTTACAATCACTTAAAAGCAAGAAAATTTTACCCGCTGTGTTAATTCACTCTTTGCCGCTTGACAAGAGACAGACTCTCCCTCCCTCACTGCCCTACAGCCCACCATTTGAAGGCAGTCAAGGGGGATGGGGTTAGCTTTGATTTAATACAGCACAAGGCTTCAATCTCCAACCCCTCCCCTGGCAGCATCCTCGCCCGTCGCATGCGGCTGGAGCAGGGAGCTGGATCTCTCTGCAGCCGCAGTCCACCAAGAGCAGGGCTTGCAGATAAATATACCTTTATGCTCTGGTTTCTTTTATCCTTACTCTGACAACGAATCATTCAAAGTGTGAGGTAACAAGGTGGGCAGAGTCAAACAAGTTACATTCAATCAAGCATCCAGATTCCGCGGCACGATTCCCAACACAAGGATGGCATGTGCCTGCTTTGAAGGACCCACATCGATTTACTCATCACCACTGAGGGTGTTGTCTGTCATGTTAAGAAACCCACCTCTCTAGCTGAGCATCTTCTAAGTGCATGGGGAAGATGTTTGATATCTGCCTTTACAGTTTAACTCTTCCACCCCAGAACTACCTCCACATGCCCCATGGTCTAACCTGATGCTGGGGTTGGATGTAGAGGAGCAATCAGAAAACACAGATACGATGACAACTGCCACCTCCAAGAAATGTGGTGAGGTCTGGGGGAGGCACTGGGGCTGAGCCCCCAGCTGGGGCTCCTGCCAGTGCTGGATGGAAGAAAGCCAACCCCATGGGTCCATCAAAGCATTGATGTTGCATGGACAGGATGCTGTGACTGAAGTAGCACTTGTCTATCACATAGTGTGGTCAGGATGTAATGTCACCTGTTTTCTTCTATGTTAGCAGGACTTAAAACTGCTATGTTCTTTACAGCACTTTTGTCTTTCCCACTGCTTCCAATTTCTGACCTAAATCATTTAGCTGGAAACTATTTTCTCCTGAGAAGGTATGGAAAACATTTTGCTTTTTTGGCAATAAGTGCATTGCTGCTGTAAACAAGATTTTTCCGAGCTCTTTTTAATGAAGATAATTAAGAACACATTATAAGACAGATTATTAGTAGTAAACAGCAAGTAGTAAACCCCATCTATATAATGTTGCAATGTTATTAAGTTTCTACTAAAACTGCAGACACAAACACCCTGGCCATTCCCTTAACACCATGAATTCTTGGTATCTGGTCACTATTCTTTAAAACATGTTACTCACAGCTCTGTGTTCTAAGAATAATAAATGTTATTTACTCTTAAATACAACAGGATGAAAATATTTGTCAATATCTAGTGTGTTAAACAGGAAAAAGAAGGGGTGAAATGGTCCAAAAAACCTGAAGTTTTAAAATAAATAAACAAACTAAATCATAGGGAAGGGGGTTGAGTATTGCGACATTGGATAGGAAGATAGGAAGAGGAAGAACAGTGTTCACCATAAAAGCAAATATTATTTGCTGGATCACTGATACTCTTGCAACTTCATGTGATCCTGAAAAGCATCCTGGTTGATTCAGAGAAATTACATCTCTGTCTCCAATATATGACTAAAACCTGAAGCCACCTTCAGAAGGAGAGCTTTGGTTCCTGCTATCATCACCACTTGCCACATGTCTCCTCTTTCTTCCTCCAGCTCCTTAGCCTCTTTTACTATAGAAACAAGGCTTGTGGGATCCTGCTGCCTTTCCCATCCCTTTCAACTCGCACACAACTTCTAAGCCTGTCAGTCTGTCTTGATCAAATTTGACAGAACAGTAGAAAGCTCAAAGACAGCTGGATCCTCAAAAGCCTTGTGAGGATAGGCAGCTGGGAGAAAGGGAAAGAGAAATAGAAACACATTCATGTCCCCTGTAAAGGCCCAGCATGAGGTGAAGGGATGTACTATAAGTTTATTCTACTGGACATAATGTAGAGGTTGCAAGATAAGGGTCTTAACCATGCAGGAGTTTCCACCGTAACCTTCTTGGGCAGCAAATTCAGTCAGGCACTGAGCATCTGTAGAAAACAAGGCTTCACTAATTTTTAGTCCTGTATTTTCTATTCTCCTTTTCTGCTTTCTTCTTCTATTAGAACAAAGAAAGATGGTGTCAGGCAGGCAAGACTTCACTATCTTGTTTGCAGCACTGTTGTGTTTGCTACGGGAAATGAAGCTAAAAGCAAAGTCTTCAGTATCACCACATCAGCATGGGAGAAGCCAAGCAGATCACAGGCTACCTCTGCTTCTCTACTAGTATAACTGCCAGGAAAAATCTGTCCCACAAAAGACAGAGGATGCATCTTTTTCTTACTAATCTCTTCTTGCTCCTGTTGTGAGTGTCTCGGGTTGTTTTTGTTTCTTGTTTTGGTTTTGTTTTTATCACCAGAAATTAGATTTCAACAGGAACAATAACAACAGCAGTAATATCAGCTCCATTATCTCTATTAAATGCTCTTTTCTCCCAAATACAGATTTTTTTGCATCACCTGAAGGTCTACAAACCTAGGTTTTCCTTAGAAAAAACTCTCCCAATAGTTAAAGGAAAAAGGCTTAAGGGATATTGTTAAAATGAAAGCCCTGCTTAATACCTACCATCTTCAATTCTTTAACTATTTTTTCCTTTTCCTATATCTCTCATGAAAGGTTAAAAAGATCTTTAAGGCTGATTGTTGCCATGGGACTAAGCAGCCTGGAGTCTATTAACTCAAATCCCAACAGTTTGTTTAACTACTTAGTGTGCAACACTAGCTGGGTCATGCTGACATCCTTATTTCAGCCTTCTTTTCAAGTAAAATAATTGTGCTATTCCTGATAAATTTAAGCTGAAGTTCACAAGTAAAATTTCTATTAGCCTGTGTCAGGGGGGTTGGTGTTCTGAATCCTAAAAATTTAAGATCAAAGAGAAATGAGAGAACCATACATCTCATGATTAGGTCGGACTTCTGCTAATTTGGGGCCTGATTCCAAGTAGTTTTTTTTAATGCTGAAGACTGACATTATTCTTTTCCATGGGTAGTGGGGTAGTGTGGAGCCAGGCCCATGTTTATGCTAGGACTGGAGTTCCATCATACTTTCCCTCTTACTTAAAATGATTTCAAACCTTCCTTAAACTATGACTGACCTTGAACCTTTTTAACTTCCTTTCCTCTTTTAAATGACTGCGTCTACCTTTTCAAGGTATGCCTTGATATGTTGGAGTCACCAATGATCTGTTGAGGAGACTTACATGAAAAATAAATTTAATCAACTATCAGACAAATTCAATCTTGTATTCCAACTGTACTTTGTTTGTGCTAAAAACCATCTACCTGTGCAGATCAGCCCTGAGCTATCACAAGTGACATGAAAAGAAGCCACCTTTAGGTAAAGGATGAAAATGTGAACAGCTTGTACATGGTAGACATGCATACCAGGAATATATAGGCACATGGAAGTACAAAATATTTTTAGTACAAGTCTTTATTTTATTTGTAACTGTTAGGCTGAAAAGCTTATTATAAAGTCTAAATTAGAGCTCCTGGGGAAAGGGGTTACTTGTTTGGTTTTGATTTTCTGCAGTAGTTCAACCTTTACCATTTAGAAAAATTCACAAATATCATAAATATTTCATATGAAGTGTGTGTGTGTATGTATACTGTATGCAAACTGTGTAGCAAACAATTATAGTTAACTCTGCCCTTGTAAATAACTCCTGAAAATGAAGTTAAATACGTGTTGCTGTCAACAACTGCATAAGCATGAACAAAGCAATGCAATCTTTCATTTAGAAAATTACTATAAATGTCAGCCAAGGAAAAGTAAGTCACTTCTGTAAGGCACAATAAAGGATATTAGAATCAAGCAAAGCTGAACTTCCTAAAATTGAAAAACTTAAATGGAAACTCTCAGTTTAAATGAGTCAGTAGAGTCAACAACTGTGAGCTGAGTTCCCAGTCCTCCCAGCCTCCCCATAGTGCTCCCTGCTCCATAGAGGTTTTTTCTACAAAGGTATTAAGCCATTAAATCCCACTTTAAACCAGAGAGGAGAATAGGCAGAATTTCAGTCAGGATCCTCCACAACAGACCTCCCCTGTGTGATTAATGAAGTATTGAGGAAGGTAAATGCATATAAACTCACTCTGAGCAAAGTGAGCACCACCTTGGAGAAAGCTTTTGATGAGAGGAAATTGCTCTGTATTAAGAGCTCTCTGGAGCCAAGGCAGAGACAAAAGTCACATTCAGTTCTCTGTAAATGAGTTCTGCTCTCTGTCTTCACAACTTTAACTAAACTGAAGAAAATGGTTGAACAGGAAGACTTGGCTGCTCTTGAGACTCCATAATTTGCTTGATTAATGCTTTAAAAAGAGATGAGTGGAAAGGAAGATCACGGAATTTAAACAAAATATAGTAGTCACATCAATTCTGTTGTCAAGAGGCAAGGCACGTTCTTCAAAGATGAGGAAGGAGCTCAGTTGTAAAGGCAGGAAGCTGGAATAAGAATGAGCAAACACTTTGTGACGAACATGGTCCTCAGTGAACCAAGAATAGTACCTGCCTTCAGAGAGCAAGAAAGAATTCATGTACTGTTCATTAAATGGCCAATTGCATCAGGTATTTGCAAGGCAAGAGGAGGAAGTTAAGATGAATAATCTTACTCAGGACCAGGGATGCAATAATGAAAAACACCCCATTTGATGCAACAGCCCTTGGATCTAGAGACAGCCACGGAGTCTGCAGTTCCTTCCTTTCCTTCTTGTACTGTTTATATCCTCAAGTTCCCAGACTTTCCCATCTCTTCTATCTGGAAATTTCTAAAATTGGTACACTAGTATGAAGAATTTTTTACCATCAGGACCATTTTGCTGTGAGTGTGACAGATGACAGTAGTACCCCATGGTAGACATTCTTTGCCACTCCTGTGTTGAAATCACTGCTGAATTTTTTTTTCTCCCTTTAGGTCTGTCTTTAATCAAGCTTGAAATTTTCTTCCTTTAAAGAAGCCTTTTAAATCTTCTCATTTTCTCTGGATAATACATCTCCAAACTACATTGTTAGACTCTAAGAAAAGGACTATTTTCTGTCACTTGGAAACCCACGCCTCATTTTGAGCTGAAAAAAGCCCACTAATAAAATTAATCAGAAGCACTAGTCCTCTGGAGAGAGTCAGGGAAAATATGATGGTTTATAAACTGAATCACAGGTTCCAATAATGCAGCACAGGCAATAGTGAGGAACCAGACCTCCGCTAGCTGGGACATAGCATACCCCAGCAGAAGGTCGAGAAATTGCTGCAGAACAGCACAGATAAGGATAAAATATAAATGAAGGCTGGATAATCAAACTTTGTAAGAACATTGAAATTCTTGCAGAGGATCTGCAAGGATCCTTAAGATCCTTATCTATTGTTCAAGACCTAAGCTTCAGGTTTTAGATGGGCTATAATTGCTATTGTGTGCACATCTTGTCAGGAATGCCTTGTTTCCAGAAGAATAAAGCACACACGTATCCTGTCAGAGTTGATTATTTAACAGCAGTGAAATTCAGGCTAAAGTATTGGGATCAGGACTAACAAGACACATACCTTACTGGCCCCGAATGAAAATTGGGGTATCACTTCTGCCTGAGTCTCCTTTCAAGCTTTTCTGTAAAATAGAGATAGTTATGGCAATTTCCTAAGCGTGAAGGGAGGGTCAGGTAGTGTCAGCAAGGTATTTTAGATCTGTAAAACACTATCTGTGCCAAAAGCTAGTGTCAGATGCCCACAATGAAAGTGCAGGGTGTGCCTAATGGAAGGAATATAAGACAACAGACAGTGGACTTTGTTTTATAATTTTTATGAGATGAACTGACAGAAGCTGACAGTGATGAAGAAAGGGTACTGCTCTGGAAATTGGCCAGTTTTTCTGAAGGTGCTATCAACAGGAAGGTAACAGATAGGGTATTGAAATAACAGGCCATGAGAAAATACAGCCAGCACATGCAGTGAGACACCAACACTTGTTTAACCTCCTTCAGAACACTGAAAATTATAAAATATTGGTTAAGCTACAGAAAGAGGCCAAATTTAGTGATCATGATGAACTAACATTTACTAAGTAGTGTTAGTTTGTGCTATGAATTCCACTCAACTGTGGTGACCTTTTTAATTGTGTGTATGTGCGTGGTGGTGTTAATCCAGCTATAATGCTGTAACAAGCCTGACAGTATTTGTGCTGATGGGAGCCCTTTGTAAATTTATGATATATGCCATTGAAAAAAAAAAAAAAGGGCCAGAATTCATGAATTCCTGTTCCACAGGGCTGTCTCTTTCTGCTTTGTCTGACTGGGAACTTGGACAAGCCACAGCCTTCTGATACTCCAGCAGCTCCAAGTCCACCCAATGAAAGATCTGTGCTCATGATATTCAGGGTGAGGGGATTTACCTTGCACAAGTGTTCTGATGTCTTTCACTCCTTGTTTTCCCACCTGAGAGGCACTGCAGAAGTGCCAAGCACTGAGTGTTTGGGGGCTGAGTGCTGGAATTTCCTTTTTATCATAAGCCAACACCACCATTTGCTAGGCCTGAGAAAGAAAAGGGGGACTCTGCTATTTGTTTGATGACATTGATGCTTTACTGATGACTTTATTCTGATTCTAACTACTTATTTTTACTTGCCAGTAGATGACACCTTTATCTAGGCACCCAGACTCTGTTTATAACACAGCCTCATCCACACGAATTGCTGAATTTTCCTATTTTCATCTTTTCTTCTGCTGGTTGGTGTCTATTTGCTACACGTTTCTTTGTTTTACTCTATGCCCCAACCACCCAGAGGCACTGCAAGCAGCAGCTCTGCTCCCTGAATACCACATTTACATCCTGGCTGCATTGCTATGATCTCACAGTCTAAGTACTGGGCGAAGTCTTGAGGGATATAGGTGTTTTATTTTTATTTTCGGTGTTAACATGGATTTCAAGTAGCTTCCTCTAAAAGCCCTGTCAAAAGCTTGAAGAATTGGACCATACAATAGAAATAATCTTCATTTATTTATAGAGCCAAGGCTGCAAAGAAGAACAGACTGAAACGTTCAGCCTACCTGTGGAATGGGACTAGCATTCAGGGAGGGCTGAAAAGCAAGTGGTGTGATATATTAAAAAGGACCTGTTTTATAGCTAGAACAGCTTAAGAGGATGACTATTAAAATCATTGCACATTCAAAAAGGAAATATTTGACTAGACCTTTTAAACCTGTTTGTGCTCCATGACACAAACTTTACCGTTACTAACAGAAGAAAACTATTTCGTTTTACTTTCCAGTAAATGACACCTTTATCTGGACACGCAGACAGTGTTTATAGCACATCCTCAACCTCATGAGTTTTTCTTTCTTCCTCTTTTCTTTTACTGGTTGGTGGCCATCTAGTAAGATGTTTCTTCAATATTTTGCTCCATGCCCTGACTACCTCCTTCAGAATTTGCCCCAATGGGGCAAAAATACCTGCGTCTATTTGATTCAAGATGATTTGTTACAGCAACTTAACATATTCTTTTCTTCCCCTGGTACCATTATTGTCACCATGGATCTGGAAGCACTAACATGCTCCTGGGACATCAGCAGCTCAGAAAAGTCCTGGACTCCTCAAAGGCTACACCCAGCCACTCTTTTCCCTGTATATCTCCTCTGATGGGCAGCATAAACTCTGGTGGTGTGTTCCTCAAAGACCACAGCCCAATTTCAAATAGAAGGTGTCATTTGCCTCCCCACAGACTACCTCATGTTGAACTCTCTGCCATAGTAACTGAGCTAACAAATACACAATAAACTACGTTGGGTATCAACTCCTGTATTTTTCTAAGCAGGATCCTGATACTTAAACACAATGACTAAAATACTGCCGTGATTTCAGTACTGCCATTTCCATGAGCAAGTTGAAAGACTTCCGTCTGGTGCATTCCTTAATAGCTCAGCTCTTGCAGGGAAAGGATTAAGTAAAAAAAAAATAAAAAAATCCTTAAATCTTTTTTTATTTTTTTAAGTCTTGTGGTTTGTGGGGGAAAAACACAAAAGGACATAACTTGCAGTTATACATCGCAGTATCTTTTTTTTAATCTACAAGTACATTTTTAAAAAGCTTAAGAATGAGAAAGACAACTAAAGAAAACTAAGGAGTTAGTGAAATATTTGGATTGTACTTAATGTTAGCAAGAATTCATGCATTATATTACTATTGTGTTATTTATTATTTTAAAAGCTTTATTCTACCAGCATAGTTTGGGGAGTGCTTGTAAATTATTAGCACATAAGAAAGCCTCCATCGGAATCATAGCCTAGGCAGAGGAGGACAATGTGTTGGGGTTTTTGGTTTGGAGTCTGTTGGCTGGGCTTTTTAACTTTGGACAATGGAAGTGCAGGAATTGCAGAACAGAGGGGCAGATAACACGAAGCACATCCCAACAACCAGAGCAAACCTCTCAATTACAGCATGGGGTGGTTCTGGCCAACAAAGAACATTGCAAATGTGGCTTGCGTGTCATATATTGGGTTCCTGATTTGCTGGTAATGAGCTCTTTGTTAATGTGCCTAAATGACCAAGAAAATGGAAAACTACCTTCTACTTAGTATTCCTGTGCAGTGAGTTGGTACCTCACTGTAACTTACTGTCTCGTGAGGTCAAGCACTGACCCACATTAGAGCTGTCATTGCCACTGACTTCCCAAAAGCTCTCCCCAAGAGTACTCTGGCTTTCACAACAACTTTAAGCCATCATCTCCCCCCTTGCTCATTTCTGCTCGGTTTTTCTGCTGCAGACACATTGCTGCACTGGTCAGAGCCATAGGATCAATAAAGCAGAGGAGGAAAGAGCCACATTCCCATCTGCATCGTCCATCACTGGCAAACCTGGGAGCCGAGTTCTGCTGCCCAAATTCCATTTTTCCACTTGACAAAAAGCCTCTCTTGGAGCCTGCTGGTGGAGAGACCTAAAACCTTATGTACATTAAGGCAACAGAATTGATATCCTGTCAGAAGAAGAGAATCTCCCTTTATCTGGTGAGAGTTAATGATGATTTATTAAGCAGAATAAACAGGTCCCCAAGACATATTTACAAGGAATTGTCAATCAGAAAAAAATCCTCCAGAGATTTAGACTGAGCTTATTTCATACTTTTTATTTAGAACACATAGGAGGACAATTAGACTTCAGCTTGAAGTACTTCTCAGATAACACGAATCTTTAGAAAGATAAAAGGCTAGATGAAAAAAGAACTCTTAAAACCCGAGTGCAATCCCACGTCATCACAGAAATGCCACTAAGGAAACAGGTGTAAGTAAATAGGATTTGGGGGATGGTAAAATCAACATGAGAGCTTGTAGGAAAGATTCCTGATGAAAAGGAAAGTCTCAAATTAAATCAGTGCAAAGCATACTGCTTTAGATCTTCATAAAAACCACAACAAAACACCTTCAAATAACTGAATTCATGATCTCGCCATGCAATTTTCAGACACACATACAGCAGACTCGTGGATCTGTTGACGAATGAGGGTTGGACTCTTTGCCCAAAAGTAAATGTCCCATTTCAGCGAGTCACCCTGGACTGCATTTGAAGTCAAAGGAGAAAAATAAGGATTTTTTTGGGGTGTGCTTCTCACTCGTGTTAACACAGCAGTCAGGTGAATCATGCCAGAAAACACACACTCCTCTAGTGAGCCAAGGGCCACACAGTCAGGCAATGTCTACACCATGGTCCTCTGAAGCTCAGAGGGATGAACCCTCTTCAAATGACCATCCCACTACCTGCCAAAGACTCATTCATGGAAGGCTGAACAGTAGGTGAGAGAGATTTAATAATCTGTTCTGATTTCATGACTATCTTGCCTGTATTTTAGTTTTCATCATCTAGATCCATAGCTGTTGCTAAAGGGAGGTTGGAAAGACTGAAGCAGTACCAGAGTCGCTCTCCTATAAAACAGAGTTTGAAGGAAGCAGGTGTTGCCTGAGATGTGCTTCAGGATGTGCAGCAGGATGGAAAACAAGCTCCACTTAGACTTTGATTAGAAAGCACATGCAGTCAGGACCATCTTTTTTGACTGTGTCCAGACTGACAGTTAAGGAAGCCCAACAGAGTCTGGCAGACCACAGGTGCCTGGGAGAGGCTTCCAGTAACCTCGCTTAAGGATCACTTCTCATATTCACTTTGACAGACCACTCTCTGCCGAGAAGGACGTGGCAGAAGGGTAGATGAAGAACTATGCCTGCGGCAGTAGCATTTAAAGCTCTTAGCTAATAGTCTCGACAGGAGAAGAAACCACCAGCTATTTAACTCAGACACACACACCCCACACCTCCAGCTCTCTGCGAGCTGCAGTAGCATCGTTGCTCAAGCTCTCTGACGGCCAGGAATCTGCTCACCCTGTGCCCTCTCAGGATACTCTTCTCATATATCCTTTCCTTTAAAATGAGCCTTGCAGACAGCCAGCGTGTGGCTGCTTGGTATGGGGGAGAGCAACATTAATCACCTTTAAAAAAACCTCGTATGTTCTAGTGACAACAGTCTGTACAAAATCAGAGCAGAGGCTGCATCATCCCTGTTTCCTGAGATTTATGGCAGAGCAGCAGGAACTTGCTTTGGGCTGCTGCAAGGCCTCTCTCACACAGTGCTTTCAGTTTAGAAAACCAGAACAGAATCTGCCTTCCCTGCTTGAATTATAAATATAAGCTTTCTCTCTGTACTCACTTAAAATGAAAATGAACTTCACAGAAGAGAACCAATACAGGCAAGTCTCCTTTCACTCCGAAGGATAGAGGACGTGAACCCTACCTTGGCAAGATACACGTTACAGGATTTGAAGTGAATAGAAAAAGCAGGGTGTCCTACCAAAGACACTGCCTATGTTCTACAGTCTGCAGCCATCCAAGAACTCTCTCTCAGCAGTGAGATGAGATCGAACTCCCAGAACAGCCCAAGTTTTAAGAGAAAACTGTTTGACATGGGTTTCATTTTCCTGCAGGACCAAGTTTTCCCCTCAGAGCCACCTCCCCGGCCAGCCCTGCCATGACAGCAGTCCCCATGTAGTCATGGGGAGCACAGCTCTTCCCTTGCAAATCAGAGGTCAGCACTGGCTCACATTCCTGTTAAGGGAAGTTATGGCAGCCCCATCACTGGCTGTTGGTATCAGGTGTTAATCACCAGCTCTTGGGCCAAGCTCCTCTAAAAAGAAAAAGAGCTCATTTGAACTCAAACCATAGTCTTGATGTATTCACACCATGCTACAAGACAATAAAAAAAATCTGAAAAATCAGTAAAGGATGAAACGAGGCACACACTCTCCTCCATGGCCCACTGGATAGAGGTGTTCTGCTGTATATCTCTCTCCTCTAACTGGATTTTCTTGTGCAACCATAACATTTTTAATATTGTTTTTGTGTCTGCAATAGAGATTTTCTTCTGTCCTTGCTCCCTGTAGTTACACAGCTCATTTCTCTCTGTCACTTGAGCAGAACCATACCTCCATGGAAAGTTTATCATCACAGAAAATGAAAGGCAGGAAGGAAAAACACCCACTGTTCAAACTAATGGCTCAGTTGATGGATGCCACAATGCAGCATCAGTGTAGTTTGGTTGCCCCAGCTTTTGCAGCCATTGGGCAGAAAGTTCCCCTGCTCCAAAAAGATGCTTAATAAATACACACTCCTTCTACCTTCCAGTCGTGGGCAGTAAGGGGTCCTCATGGGAACACCCATTTGTGACATAAAAATAAATTAATGTTAAGGTATGAAAACAATCTGTTCACGTCTGTCTACTCTGTGACCACCAAAGGCTACAGGAGAACAACCCCCATTACTTTTGGGCCACATCTATTTGCCTACATTGCCTGTAGTTAATGTTTATCATTAATATTTTTGCTCCTTGCCACACTCTCAGCTGATGGCACCTCGTGGGAAAACCCCTATCAAGCTCCATCGTTTTTATAGAACTCCACTGTCTACTTGAAGGCAAATCTATAGGGGAGAAATCCCACTCCAGCCAGCCTCCAATGGGTGCTGCTGGTGGCCCCATGTGTGCAGGAGGGGGAAATGCAGTGAATCAGCCTCGAGGGAGCTGTTTAAGAGCTGGTCAGCTTTGCTGGGTGAGGGCAGCCTGTGTTGATGGAAAGGGGAGCAGAAAGGAATTGTCTTGCTTGGAGAAAAGCATGCTGTTCACCAGTTTGGCTTAATGGAGGGGCCAAAGCCATACCAAAGACTGTTTTGGCCTTTCTGCCTGTGCTGCAAACCTCAGGCAGTCCAGCAAGGCCCCAGAACGACCCTCCCATCAGGCTATCAAAAACCAACCAACCAAAAAACCAAAACAATCCAACTCAGCACTGCATCTCCTGAATGCCCAGTGAAACCTTTCAAGCCAAACTGTCCTTTCTAGAAGACATTTCAGTTATTTGGGAGATTACATAGAAAGAATTAAATTACCACATGTAGGTAACATCATATGGGCCATAATATCAGCCTCCATACGTTTAATTGCTTCAAGATAAATTAGTCCCTGTGATAGTATTACATAGGGTGATTCTTCCAAAGAAGAAGGGCCATGCTACTGCATTTTAAAAGTCTATAGGACTGTAAAACAACACAGATTATAGAAGAACCTGTATATCTTCCATAAAGAAGATACTGCCACAGATCCAGGTATAATAAAACATCTTCCTTCTTGCCTGGGTGGATCTGGTCCATTATTTTTTACTTTATGTTTTTTTATTTTTATTTCAGATGAAATGCACACTACCAACACCTTGCAAAGAGCGGATGTGCGAGTGCTGAGATTTAACACCACCGGTGCTACAGCAGCTCTGCCGCGCAGGAGTGGAAAGTAACAAAGTCATGTATTGTACAGCACATTTTCTTCTCTCCCCCCCCTTTTTTTTTTAAATTAAACTCTTTGTATAAATAGTCATTCTGTCTGATTATATAATCTCCCACATTTAGATCGTCTGTGTTGCAACCATGGCAACTCCCAGAGCCGAACGCATTCGGTTCAAATTTCTTTCTAAATTTGCTGATGAGGGTGAAGAAACAGCTTTGGAAACCCTTCTCAGACAACCTACATTTGTTCTTTGCACGTAGAGCTCAGTCCAGCTTGCACTGACAGGACCCAACATCCTACAGAGGTTACAAGCAAGTGTCCATCCCATTCCAGTTTAACAGATTGCATCTCTGATACTAGCTATGGGTAACAGCAACATCATCAAGGAAAATATCTATATTTTGGTTAATTAAAATTAAGTAGAAGAACTGAGCCGTGGTGGAGCTGGAGAATGACATCTCTGAGGCACAGAACAGGCAGCACCCACAGTAGCTGCGCAGATTTTCTCGCCTTTCCTCACCAGCAAGCTTCGTCTTTGCATTGGAAAAACAATCCTGAAGCTAAAAGGTTCCAAAATTATTTTCTCTTGTGGCTAATAAACCATCTGAGGGCATTGTTAGCTGTGTTGAGTGGTAATATTTGGTCTTAATTTTCCACCCATGGAATGTGACTCACTGGTTGGATGAAGGGGAGCAGCTCAACCATGACATTATGGAGACTTTGGTCAAACTGCACCAACACTGCAAGAATTCCAGATGGTAGTTGGATACTGAACCTCAGACTGCCAACCCCCACCTCTGCCCACTGCTTTGCATTGAATTGGCAAAGGGAAAGTAAAGCATGGTCCCCCATTGTGTGCAAAGTGGATAAAGCATAAGCAGATTTTAAATGACAAGTTTAAAATTAAAAAAAAGTGAATTAGATAACTTTTCTAATTAACCATCATGATCACCTACTGTATATTTCTGTTTATATTGTAATTCCTGGTATTTTCTTTGAAAGGATGACTTGTCATTATCAGGTCTTTATTTGTCTTATGACATAAATACCCCAGATGAAACCCAGAGTCAGATTTTTTCAAGTAATGTGACTGTGAAAAATCCTTATACTGGTCACAACTGCCAAAACGTGCCATAAGCAAAGAATCAGCTGCTGTGATTTTGCGCTTGCAACTCTTCCAAATTTGCTGGGACTGAAATCCTGCGGTGTTAGGTATTGGATAAATCCGGTGGTCAAGTTGGAGAATTTATGCAAGAAGTTAAATTGTGCATATGCAGTTGCCCATCTGTCTTCTCCTGTACCAGGCCAAGCTTTTGTGGACAGTGCCAGATATGACCTGAGAGACTGCAGACCCATTTTTGGTCCAGTTATAAATCTGCCTCAGTCTAGAGATTGTTATCCTCATACTAATATGACAAGGACTGTAATCTAATCCAGGAAACAGAAAAATATTCCCTCATACTCTATTTAAATCTCCACAGCAACAAATGAAAGCAAGGGTGTCACACTTATTTCAGACATTTGAAAGCCTGTGCAGAATTTAATCTCTTGCTTGAGCTGGATATTTAAAACAATAAAAGGCCCAGGCATGCACAGACAATTCATGCTACAGTTACAATTACACTTACAAAAAATAAGTGGCAATCAATATCTCATGTACACACTGATTTTGATTATACTTAATCAATGCTGATGGTAATAACTTATATCAATTAATTTCTTTCCAATTACATCTTAATCACTAGTCTGGCAATACCAAAGAGACCTAGAAATTGTACAACAAGACCCCATATATTTTTTGTCTTATGTTGACGTGAGCTTTGACACCATTAAGTGCTGGTCTGCACGCTGCAAACCGGAGGGTGAACAGAGATTAAATGCAATAATTAATTATGTGCATTTGAAATTGATAGTAGAAAAACATTAAAAAAATAAGGCTGCTGAGCTTGTACATTAACAGTAGCTTGTTGCATTAATTTGGTTTCTCAATGATGCTTTCTAATCCCTTTTTCATTAAGTGAGAGGAAGGGATGCATTTTGCTAGAGCTAATACTTTTGTGGAGATGCTGGACTCATTTTAAATGTGTCTGTTCTCCTACCTGTAGACGATGGATCTCTTTGTTATCTTCTTCCCTGCCCAATAATCCCTTGGAGAATTGAATAAACTCCAGCATTCAAGGGAATAACAACAGCAGCATTAACCTGACATATTCACAAACCCACCAGGACTCAGCATAAGGTGAGGAAGGTGTTTAAATAAGCAAATAAAAAGCCACCTGAGCCTCCTTTGCAGAATAATGTAGCAGGAGCTTCTCTGGGAGCCCAGCAAACAAATGAATTAATAGAAGTCTTGGCCTCTCGTTAGGTATTATTCACTCTTCTTTATTGGGTTGCTCCCTGGAAACCTGGGTAAACTTTGACCATGACTTTCTTTTTGATCTTCTGTGCCCAAATTGCCTGCTTTAATGTAATCCCGGAAGCCTTTCAAGAAGTCTGTATTCACAGACCAGTCTGTACTGATTTCCATTTGAAAGGGCAGCTGGTGCAAATCATGGCTGGAGCAGCTCAGTTGGGTGGCCATAGCTGATTTGAGCTGCGATCATGAAAGGGCAGAAAAGAAAGAGATAGGAAGGCTTCTGTTAAACTAAAATTGCATACCAGGTATCCAGGCTCATGCTTCAGGAGAAAGTTAAGAGATAACACTTTGGAGATAACTCCCACCTGAGTTTTGCCCGCTGTCACTGCTTAGCCCTGCCCAGTTTGTAATGGCTCACAGGGAGAAACCTTTACCACCACCCTGGAGCCCCGCTTTGCTGCTGCAGCATTAGGAAGCAAATCCTTCTGAGTTTAGGGATGTTTGTTGGTAAGGTCTTAGTAAGAATTAGGCAATATAAAATTATTTTGTCCTGTCGCTGCTGACTTTTTCTGGACATGTTTTCCAGCCTGTATCCTTCTCCCTGTACCCTGCATGCAAAGCATTTGCCAACCACAAACTGATCCAGGGGTGTCTGAAGGCAAAAGTCACAATATCTGTGCCTGAGTGCTCTGAATTTAGGTCTAGAGCATTTGTTAGGCAAGCCACAGTAACGATTCCAAGACAAATGCACTCTCTCCAGTTTCACTTCTGTCTTTTACATTGCCTTGCATCTCCACTAGTCTGACATCATCCCTTTTTTGGAGAAATCCAATTATAAGACAGTATTATAATGGCACTTTTGATATTCCTGTTATTTCTTTCACTTTTTCTTTCTACACGCTCACTTTGCTGTTGCGTGACCTTGCTTTGTTGCAAGCCTCTGTGAGGGTGATTACCTTATACAGTACATTTGTCATCTGGTCTATTGAGGTAAATATAGAGGTAAGTAGCTTGCATAAGTCTGAGCGTCCCAACTTAATGCACTCTTTTGGCAACATCTATATTTTTCTATGCACATGACAAAGCAATCTTATGATTAGCTGCAGGAGAACACATTCATTAGTGTCCCCTGGGAAACTGCCCTGCATTTGAGTATGAGATGGCTTACTTCTCTTAACAACTTCACTAGCAAAGAATAGTTCACTGTGAAATATTTCAGCTGTACTGCATGTTGCTGTTCAGTTTTGTATCACTTTAGATTGCCTGAGACGTGCTGGTAAGGATTCTCAAGCAAGCACAGCTCAGGTACAGCCCGAAACAAATTGCTCCTGGGGAAGTGGACGAGAGGATATCGCAGGATTTAGATGCCAAAATAGATCAGTACCCTGACAAAGGAATCACAGCTCCCAAATCCAGCTACAAGCAAAATATAAAATAAAATATAAATACAAACTGTGGCTGTTGCCATCAGGAGCTGAACATTTTCTAGTAGTAATCAGCATGGTAGAGAAAATACTGAACTATTCCCCTACAGTTTTTTCCCTCCTGTATTGATTCCAGAAGCAGAAACAGAACAAATGAATACAATTACTATGGTAATTTCATATTTTCTAACTACTTAGAGGCCATTTGGATATTCTGGTATCATAATAGTTGGTAATTGTTGCGTTCTTAATGGCTTCTGTAAGGTTGGCCCAACAACACTACAAAAATAAGTAGACAAAGTGCAAAGCTGTTTAGACATTCATTGCTATTATGAGTGGACCTTAGAAAAGAAATTAGTTTATGAAACTCATATTTCATGGAGGCAAATGAAATCTCAAATGCCCTATAATTATAATAATTATTTCTACTTGATGTTTAATTACTCTATCTAATGAGCCAGCAGTACTATAATGGACAGGTAAAGCTCTGATGAAACTGTCTTTCTCTTGTAATTTGCTTTCTAAAGGAGGACAAAGGTTTCGCTGTTTACAGCAGCACAGGATTAAGTAATGTGACAATTTCCATGATTTCCACAATGTGATTAGCTGTGGCCACCCTGCTTCTGCAATCACTGCTCATGTCACAGAGACTTGAGTTGCTCTGTGCACCAGACCCTTGTTCCTGAAAGTACTTCTGTTGATGTTGATTATAGCGCAAATAAATGATCACTAATGTGTGAGCATGGTGGCTATAATGAGAGGTCTGGGAAAAAAAGGAGCAGTCCATTAAGATCATCTGAAAACAACACTTAAAACAAGATGTATGAATGTGTTAAACCATGGTTTAAGTGAAACAAAACACATTGGTTTGATTTCAGGTACTTTAAAAAATGAAGGATAAATGGAAGTAGTGTAAAATCCTCATTGCAGACAGCTGAGAAATGTGCATGAGCACAAAGATTCCTAGGGCAAAAAATGATACTGAAGGACTGCAGATGTTGGTTCATTGTGAAACTGTTTTAAAATGAAAGAGAAATGAAGCACAGGAATTCTGGAGTCAGAGAGCACAAAGGTTAAGTGTCAGAGGAAGCAACAACAAAAGTAGAGTAATCCTCGAATTTTCTGCCTAATGCTGAGGGCAACATCACTGTGCTAAGTCTTAACCATAATATGATATGGTTAAGGCTCATTAACACATTGCGTAAGAGTCTGGTGATATTTGCAAAATACCCTATACTTCAGCCTAATGTAAAGATGGAATATGGGATGTGTGTTTGTCAAAAATCTGTCCTGAAGCCCTCTGAGCTCTGGAAGGACCACAGTGCCCATGTGAACAGGGAATACACTCTCCCTGGGTTTCATTATCTGAGAAACTATTGCTTAAAAAACGTGAATAGACTCTACTCAAGGCCTGCTGCTCAGTTACCCAGACCTAGGAGGAAACAACCTGTTTATACAGAATTTATCCTTGCAACTGGCTGCTATTTTAGCAATACAAGACTCTGATTTTAAGCCCATCAGAATTCTCCCAGGCTGCAGGTGAACCCAAGCTGCAGAAACAGAGCCAGGTTTCCTTTTAGTTAGAAGCATCAAAACTGCTGACAATTAAACTTAATTGTATGAATAAGCTCCTTAACAGAATGCACCGCTGGGCTTTCATCCAGCCTAGTGCTGGCAGGAAAAGAGAAATCTATATGCAGAGAGTCTGTCAACATCCCATAAGGTGGGAGAATGGGGCTGTATCACAGCTTAATAGAAACATTTAAGTATCCTGATCATCCTGCCTTTCCAAGGAAACTTCGTTTTTCTTTTTGATGAAGTGTTGCATTAGTAGCTCTTATCCTCAGCAACCTGCTCCTCCCTTGCTACGTTTTCTTGAAGGTAAATTTCCAGGACAAGGATTAAATCTTCTCATAAGGTTTAATCATTGGCTTTGGCCCTATCTGCCCAAACAACAGACATAAAAAGTCTGAACAAAAAAGGGCCCGATATCTTTTTTTTTCTGGAGATATCCTTTCTGAAATATTAATGCTTTGTTCCCTCTAGGGTGGCATCTTTATTTACTGTTTCTTATGCAACCAGTTTGTTACTGTATCTGCCACTGAAATTAGGATTGCAGGAACCAAAGTCAGTCCTGGGGCCCAAGGATCAGTTGTTTTCTATTTAATTTCTCTTTAGTATAATTTTAATTTATTTTCCCTATTCTATCACCTGAAGACAACTACTCAGGTTATCCATTACAAATACCATCACTAATAATTAGATTATTACTAAATACCATTACTAATAATTACATATAGCCTTTAACACAATAAACTCACCTATTTTAATGCTACGTGAAGCAGTCTTAAGGAAGGGATAGCTGACCAACATGGTATTGTGAAGCTCAGAATTTTTGTCCCATGAATCAACAGATTTTGTCTCCATGTTTTCTCATATGCTGTGATATTATCACATTCTTATAATTACTAACGGGACAACTCCAAACCCCAAACCAAATGCCACAAGACTGTGCAAGATTTCTTGTGTTAATCAGTGATCTTTTTTCTAACCCTCATGGTGATAAATGTCCAAAATACCTATTTCACAGCTGTGCACTGTGGCAGAACTGTGTCCCTTTCCAACCCAACAAAGCATCTCTGAGCCCACATCCTGCAAGATGTGGATCTTGATTGGAATATGGGTTAAAATATGGTCCAGAGGGGAGTTTGTGGAGCCAAGAGAGTGCTTGGATACTGGGGATGCTATAGAGAGCATTAAATATTCCAAAAGAAAAGAGATGAAGGAAACAAAAAACAAAATAAAAACCCACAAATAAAGAAACAAACCAACCAACTAACCAACCAACCAAACAAACAAAACCAAACAAAAATACCCCAAAACAAAACAAAATCCACAAAGCTGGAAATTGAGGCCTTGTACCCAAGAGACAAAGGGTCAGTGGTGAAGCACAAAAAAACCACCAGGCAGGTAAAGGAGCTGCTGCTGAATCAAGATGTGACACCTGTAGATACTTGTGTCTAACCTGTTTCCTCTATAAGTGTGTAGAAGAGGTAGAATACAAGTAGCTGGGGACCATTGACAATCCTGTCACTCCATTGGCATGGGTAAGGAGGAGCAGGCACAGGCTCTAGAGACAGATGGAAGCTGGGATCCTTTACTGGAGCAAAACAACTGTGTTACAGGATACCCACAGGAGCAGAAGCCAAAGCCAAAAAGCAGCAAATGAGGGGAGCCCAGAACCATGTACCTCATGTCTGATGGTTTTGGCTGGGACTGAGTTAATTTTCTCCACCCTAGCTGGTACTGTGTTTTGGATTCCTGCTGCAAATAGCATTGTTAATACAGGGACCTTCTCAATGTTGCTGAGCAGTGTTTACAGAGTCAAGGCCTTTTCTGCTTCTCACCCCACCAGAGAGCAGGCTGGGGGTGCATGAGGAATTGGGAGGGGACACAGATGGGACAGCTGACCCCAACTGACCATACCCCACCCCGTATGGCATCGTGCTCAGTGTATAGAGCTGGGGGAAGAGGAAGGAAGGGGGGGATGTTTGGGGTGATGGCATTTGTCTGCCCAAGTACCCGTGATGGAGCCTGGCTGTCCTGGGGATGGCTGCACACCTGCCTGCTGGTGGGAAGCAGTGAATGAATTCCTTGTTTTCCTTTGCTTTGCTTGTGCTCACGGCTTTTGCTTTATCTATTAAACTGTCTACCTCAGCCCATGAGTTTTCTCACCTTTACCCCTCTGACTCTCTCCCCCACCCCACTGAGCAGCTGCGTGGGGCTGAGCCGCCGGCTGGGGTCAAACCACAACACTCGTGCTCAGAAGAAGTCCGGTTTCTCAAGTCTAACTCCACCACCATGCAGCTATCTTAGGGTGGGATTATGTCTCTTTTGCTTTGCACTTGTCTGTATTATCTGATATTTTAGTAAGCTTTCGACGTTGTTTAAATGTGTTTTAGAACAAATCATAACCCCTAAATTGATTCATGAGGATTTATGGCATTTTAATTACGGAGTGTGTTTTTGAATGATTTAAAGGCTGATAAGAGCTCGAAGCAGCCCAAGATTCTGCAAGGAAATGAGAAACATGACATTTTGAAAAGGAAACCAATTTTCCTCAACTTAAACTGTTGCTCATATAAACCAAATTATAAATATACTCTGTGACTGCAATGCTACAGAGGATTGCTTACGGAAATATGATTAGTAGTGCAATTTTCTTAGGTTTCAGCTGCTTTCTTTTCTTTGCTGGCTTTAATGCAGGAAAAATCAACATCCGTCCTCCTCACCCACCCATCTTTCTCAATGAAAATAAAACAACAAATCAAATTCTGCAGGATAGCTTGGGGATATCCTGATAAAAGTCTGCAACACAAAGAGTACTCAGAACAATGGTAGGCTATAGAAGAAAATATATGGAAAGAAATTTGAACAAGGCTACGATCCCGAGATTATGACTCATCCAGTGCCATGGTCTGGCTTGCAGAGAAATTAAGACCAGGAGACGTGGCAATATGATCTAGCTTTTCTCCTCCAAAGACCACCCCACCATGATATGGCAGTCAGAGGGGCATCGAATGGGGCAAGCAGGTTGAAGACATCAAGAGCTTGTCTTTTAATACCTTCTGGCAGGTCAGGCACATCATCAACAAAAACAGCAATAAAAGGACCACCAATAAAACCTACTGAGCTACAGAATACTCAGATAACCATCAACACACTAGGTTGCATTGGGACTCTGTGGGATTTGCAGGGGACCTGATGTTTTTGTAGCGCTTCTTTACATTAGTGATCTACTCCAAAAGCTTTGTAGGTTTCGTGTTAGAGAACTCAACACTGCTAAATTTCACATTAAATATAGAAAAATAATCTGGCTTGCCCCATCTAGATATTAAAGATCTTGTACTAGCTCTGCTGAGAAATTGGGCTTTATCTTTGTGTAAGTAAAGGACAAAAGAATGCATCCTTCTTGCACAAACAACATGTATAGCACTTCACAAAGGCAACAGATCAAAGCAAGATTATTTTATGTATCAGTAATGGTGGGAAGGAAAATGCCAGAGAAATACTTGCTTGTAAGTGTGTGGTAAGATGACATTGTGTGTTTATTGGAGTTAGGCAGGTATTTATTACAAAGCTACCTTCTTCTGAGTGTTATTTCCAACAAAACACAACTGTCAGTGACATATGTATGGCTGCTGGAAAGCTGAGACTTTGGAAACTCATTTGGGAACATCTCCATTAAAGCTCATTAGAATCAGTCCTTGCATATGCAAGGAAGACGGTGGACCTAACTACCCACTGACATTCTGCAGTTTGTCCTTGACTTTGTGTCTTTACACAAAAATACCTCATGCTGAGAGCATCAAGGACACTGAAAATATAGAGCAGCAATATCCTTTTAAGTCTATTTTTTTAAAAAAATTCTCCTTACTGCTTTTTCTTTCACGTTGCAGTCCTGGAGAAACAACAGTATAACTTCCCCCATGCTTAGTTGCTAATGTGTATTTAATCTCTCTGCATTGAAATGGTAAGAGATTGTTAAACCTATACCTTCACCAACAGGTGCCTGGTGTGTGTAATACCTCTTCATTACACCAGTGAGTGAACTGTGTCTGTTTTTTTTAATATTAATCTCTTTGGCTTTTCAAAGGCAGTGGCACACATGGTAATTTTAAGCTCCCAGCTGATGACTCATTCTATTACTCCCAAACCCGTGCAGAGCCAGGCAAGGGCTCTACGGCTCTGCTGGATAAAACACTGTGCTGCACCAGAGCTTTGTGAGGATTCAGAGGAGGAAGATATTGCTAAGAGTGAAGCTTCACTAAGACACAAGGGAGGCAGCCAAAATGGAAGGAAAGGGAAGACCCTCTGGTCCCTCCTGCCCTCTACCTGGGTTCACCTGCCCTGTGGCATCTACGTGCTGCTCGCTCCCAGTGCGTGGGTAATGAAATTACAGTGTAAATAAGTTGGGTTTCATTCCAAGATCTCAGATTAGATCAACTGGCATAGCTGCATTCACAGTGATTCTCTGTACTTGCTCTTGCAGAGCGACATAGCTCCAGGAGCAAAAGGAAGTCCTCCCTCTCTGGAGCTGCAGTGGGGAGGAGGCACAAGGGAGCTGTGCCAGAAGCTCTCATCCAGTGCAGGCAGGTGGTGACCAGCACTTCCCACCCCTTGTTACCTGTTCCAGCTATCTGACTTACTTGTCAGGGAACCATGGAAAACCCCAGAGAAGCTGCTGAGGTCATACCTGCAGCTCATCTGGACCAAGGCAGCCCAGAAGGGGATTAATGCTCTGGAGCTTCACCAGCTGTTCCCCCCCATGGCCAACATCTGTCCAGCTCCTCATGGAAGTGTCACACACAATTTAGCACAACGTACAGCTGACCTATGTGTGATAGACTGAGCTACTCTCATTGGCTCAGTGAACCTCTATAGATGGAGGGATGAGGCACCAGTTTTGGCCTGCCAAGCTTGTCCTTGCTCTGATATGACCTTGAGATTAAAGAACCTTGCAGCTTTTTGTTCCCCCCAGGAGACTCTTAAAAAGAACCCAGCATAAAAATGAAGAAAGAAAATTAATGAAGGTGATAACTACAGTAGTGAGGACTGTAACTATGAAAGGGTTCTCAGAAACAGGGATTTTGAGCATGGCATGCTGAAGAAATTCATGCTCATTTAAACAGAAGTAGTTGTAAAGTGTGAGACTGCACATCAAGGATCTGCTTCAAGTGGTTTGGACCTTAAGAGATTATTGAACACTGCACACTACCAGGTGTGAAGAGAAATTAAAGAAAGTATCCCAAATGAAAGACAGGAGCAGCAGCAAAGTTCCAGGTGAGCTGAAATGATCTGAAAATATGGGATTTATATGGTAATGCTGTGACTGGAAGGGAAGGCAGAGTAGATACCTTTCTGACAGGAACAGACCCTTACAGACTCTGAGTGTAAGAGTTTCCTGCTCCCTCCTTCCAGCTGTTTCCAAGTGCAAATGAAAACTAGAAGCAGAACCAGAAAAGCTATAAAGGAACTCAAGACTTGCCCTATACTCCATATGCATGTTCCATGTCAGCCTGTGTTGGTAACATAGGATGGATTACTTTCCATTCCTTTCCCTTAAACAAATCAGCTTTTTCTTTTTAAATGAATGAAAAAAATATATATTTATATATTGGACACATGTGCTTGGAAACTCTGATCCAGACTTACTGATTGTTAAAATACAGAGCATTGGGGAACAGTAATGTTCAAAGCTTTAAAGTCTGGAGAGTGAATAGAGAGAATTTGTAGTTCAGAAAGATGCACAAAACTCTTACTGTTGAAAAAGCTTCCACACCTTCACTGTTTATAATTACTGGGAAGTTTGAGTTTAATTTTTATTTGTTAAGCTAAGTTCTGGCTGGGGAAAGGAAGATAAGTTATTAGGCTTCTTCTTTCAAGTGGTTCCGTTTCCAAGACACTAGAAGTATGGAGAGACTTCCAAAGACACATTTCAGTTAGGCACAGGCAATTAAAATTGCACGACAGGATAAAAAGCCTCATTCAATCACTTTTGGCCCTGGTGGTAGGTGAGTACTATATAATTAGCATCAAGTTGGCAACTCTCCTTGGAACATTAGACATATTGAGGAGAGTGCTCCCTCCCCATGGTCTCTTTTCCTAGCCAAAGCCTGCACTGCCTGTTCCTGGTTCCCCAGGTTGTTGCAGAAACCCAAAAAGTGTCTAAAAAAAAAAAAAAATAAAGTATTTTTGCTTCCTACATGTTCATATCCTTCCTGACCAGATCATGGGAGCATTGTCTTCTCTGTCATATGCAACCCACATCCAAAACATGTAACTTCTGCTCACCACAGCAGCGATGCATGGCAAAGCTCTCTATAAACTGTGCAGTATGCAGCTGTCTGCAAGCGTTCACTCGTGGCTCTTGGAGAGCAATCAGCTATGCAAAATGACAATCATCTATCACTTTCTGAGTATCTTCAGGAAAGAGCTGAGAAAAACATGATCTTCAGTTATTTTGGTAGAGAAACCACATGATAAACAGAATCTCTGAGGCTGCATGCAACACAACCTGGCAGCAGAAACGCAGAACACCAGACTCCAAACTTCATCTGGAGAAGCCTGTATTCTGAAAACAAATCTGGGGAGAGCTACTGCACACTGGAACATCCCCAAAATCCAGAAAAAGAGTGATGTTTCCAGGAAAATATCTGTTTTGCTTTCTTGGAGTCTGGGCACAATGTGAGAGTTATTCAGTACCACAGCACTTCCACTCAGCAGGAAGAAGAGTGGATGAATGAAAAATCATCTCTTTAAGCTTTGGATGGTGAAAAAATACATATTTTTAAATAGATTTTCCCAATAACACTGCAGCCAGTATATATTTTCATAGTGCTCACGAATCATTTCCAAAGGGAAAAATGATAATGTGCCTAACTGGATTTCTGGTATTGGAATGAATCTGGCTGGAAGAAATGGGTAAATCAATAAACTAACAAAACTCCTGTGTGTGAATAGCCAGAAATTGCCTACAGAAAAGCACTCTGGGGTGTGCAGGTTCTCTCAGTGGCCAGTCACCATGGCAGCTTCGAGTCTGCAATACTGGAGGTGAGGGATGGAAAGGGTTACGTGTGTAAAGTTACTGCAGTATACGCTGGGACGTGAATTTACAGCACTCTGTCTTCTCCATAGTAACTTAAGAGTTTGCCTGCACACATACTTTAATCCCACAGTTTTGTCTAAAGTAATTTCAGACGTCTTACTCAACAGTAAAAAAAAAGAAAGAAAGAAAGGGTGAGCTACATTGCATTTATCAGGATGTTAAAAGCAGGTACAAGGGCACTTACAACAGAGCAGCTAACAAATTGCAGGTCCACAGCCTTGCTCATCGACAGTGACACCTCCAGGTGCTCAGCCTCCCTGTGAAAGAACAAAACATCTCCCCTAAGTATACCACTAATCGCAGTAATTGGGAGATACCATCCTGGATGCTGAACTAGCAAAAGCCCCGAGCTGGCCACAGGAACATCCCCTAATGTTCAATTAAGATAAGGCTTAGTATATTGCTCAGGTTGCAATGGACATTTTTTTTTCTTTTGCTGGCTTGAAGCTTATGAGATCAATAGAAAATGAAAAAAATATTAATATAGCACATCGTTGCAGTTACACTGGAGCCCTATTAAACATCTGCTCTTCACTCAGCCCTTGTGCCTAATTGCTGTCTGCCCAAGCACATCATTTCTTGAAACCCTTTTATCCTATTTCATGTCTCCTTAGCACTGTTGACTGGAAGAGTCTGTTTGACCCTTATGAGATCAGCATCCCCGTTAGTGGCTGCAGCACATGTTTTCCCTGGACATGGAGGCAGGGTTCACGTAGGGCTGTCTGCCACAGGAGGGGACCCACAGCCCCCTGGGAACAGGGACCAGTTGTGCCATGGCTGGACACTGAACCAGGCGAGGCTTTGAGACAGCTACCAGCAAGGGCTGGGGTGGGAGTTGCTGCTTTCTGATGCTTGCTCAAATGCCTAGAAACTTCCCATGAATTTTGGTTTTCCTTTGGAGAAATGGTCATAAAAAAAAATAAGGAGTAGGGTAAACTAGGGTAAACTAGTCAGACAATACTAGTTCAGTTAGACATTTGCAGTGGAAAGTTTCTTTTTTTTAGCGTACACTCAAATCAACATTTAATCTTCATATTTATTTCCATTTGATTTCAAAATATGAAGGGAAACTCGGCATTTAAATTAATCTTCCAGCCCAAGGTGACGGGCTCCACTGAGTGATTTTCTCCACTTTCATTCACTGAAGAAGTCAGCACACCCTTTATTAGTTTCACCCCAGATAATTATTCTTTTCCACGTCGCAAACCTGGTCAAGAAAATAGCTATTTACACTGCCTGCATTTGTTCCGAGGCCTCAGAGCATCCACCGAGCATTCACCAGCTCGGCTGGTTCCCTCCCTGCTCCTGCTGGCCCTGCACGAGGTGAGAGCAGCCCTCGAACTGGGGAGCCTCGGGGGGGCCATGAAGCACCCCCGGACACCTACACAGGAGATGACAATGTTTCCTTGCTGCCCTCCTGTGGCCATGCCACGACCTGTCAGTTGCTTTGGGACGTTCCTAAAAAATCCCTCGATTTTCATATGAAGAATTCCTGCATTTGGCTCCTCACCTGGGTTGTTTTCTCCACTCAGATGTAGTTGCATTCACCAAGACAATTGGTGCTTTTATGTGAAGGGAGCACGGACACGTTTCTAGATCATGAATTTTAATCTGAAATCTCTCAAGTACCCAAGGATTAATATTTAATGGTTGTTCTATAATGTAATTTCTACAGGCCAATCTTTTGTCTTCAGAATTTTATCATCACAGACCTACAAAAGTCAGACTTCAATATGGTAACAATACTCTATGAACACAGCAATTCCTGAATTCCCTACCCGTCCCCTGCAGTCAATGACAGTGTTCCTGCGAGTCTTTAAAAATGAGCTAACACTTTTAATTTTCTATTTTCTATTCAACTTCTATGCAGTACTGTTGAGCCTCAAGTGTGAAATGCTGAGAGGAGCTAGATCTGTACCAGAACAAGATGACAAGTAATGCCTTTGCAATTGAGGTCATCATCCCAAAATTAAAAGGAGACTGTGATCTAATTCCATCTGTTAGGGGTCCTGAGACTCCATATCTAAGACAGGAGAATGCTTGGGATGTCCTTATAGTAGGAATTTTTGAAAGATCTTCAATAAATATATCACTTTTCCCATTAGTTAATTAATCTTTATATATCTATTAAAATGTAAGCCAAATATCTCATATACTCAGTGTCTAAGACTTCAGTAGAGCAGGCAAACACAAATGTCCACGGACTGGAATTTTCCCCCACACTTGACAGCTGCTGTAATTTATATTTCCCAGTGAAGCATCAGTTTGCCTTTTTCTCCTTCCTGCCTTTATCAGTGAAGGAAGGGAGAACCTGACTGCTCCAGGCTGCCCAGAGCAAAAAATGACAAAATGCTAAATTAACTCATAGTGAACATTTCACATTCCCCCTGGTGTAATGGTCCTCTTGAGAAGCAGGGGTGGGAATGAGCCAGCTCCAGTTGCTGGCTCGTTCTCCTCTAAAGGAAGGCACCAGTGAGTACTGCTCTCAGTGGTGGTGCCGGCTTTAGGAGAGAGCATGCTCTGTCTGCAGCCTCCTTCCTGATCTCTGGACACAATGCAAGTTTCAATCTTGCACCCCAAAGTGTGAAGAGCTGCCTAACAGACAAGATACTGGTCAGACACTGGTTTGGCACCAGCTCGTGTTTCCTAGCTAAAGACTTGTTTACTTTCTTAACAGCGGTCACTTTTGCCTTGCTAGAAAGTAAACCCATTACTCACCCCTGAGATGAGACATTTCTGGCACCCAAAAATCCTAAAAAATCCCATCTGGGTCAGATTTACAGTGGGAATGTTTCCATCAGCCTTGAATAAACGAACCCTGTAGACAGGGAGTGTTAGTGCCGAGGGCTCAGTTCTAATCTAGAGTGAGATTATGAATAAATCCAGCTAGTAGAGGGTAAAGCTGCTTATAGAGTGACTTGTAGTCACATACCTGCTGCAATCATCTGAAAAATAAATCCCAGCAGAGTCAAGATTCAGGTCATGGCACCTGTATCAACTCTCTGTCCTTGAACACTCTGTATTCATATGAGCATTTTGATTCCTGTGGCCCCTCAGGTCCACAAAAATGTCTGTGCCTTGTGCCCTCTGGGAAGGCTTTTCTTAGGGTGCCCTTTAAGCAGGTACCTACAGGTAATCCTCAGGTTTTCTGGAGGTGTAGAACACAAGTCTGTGTGGGACAGAGTCACACCAGGCACTGCATTTTGCAGCTGATTCTGATTCTCAGTACAAGCCTGACTGGACTTTGGTGATTGATGTTTGTCTCTCCCCAGCCTGCTCCACTGGCTCCCGTGGAAACCTACAGCATTTAGCCTTGCTTGAACAAATTTATATCATGAAGATGTGACCCCTTGGCCTCCATATCAGGCCAGAATCAGACAGAAGCATTTCCCAGCTTTACCCAGCTCAGACCACTGTCAGATGGGAAAACCCCTGCCATTCCATTCCCGAGTGTATCTGCCATGCACAGGCTTTCTAATGCAGTAGTATAAAATAGCTGCTTCTCTTGTGCTGGGCTGTTTGAACAAAGAAATCTGTATCTAATTAAGCAGAAAACAGTGCTTCCAAATCAGGAGTGACTTGAATGCTTGCCTCCATCCAGAAAGCCAACAGCACCTTACTCTTAAAAGTATTATGATGACAAAGAGTGAGTTAAGTTTCTTTACATTATGGTTCTACTGCTTTGTAGGTTAATTGCCAGGCAGGAGCAATATTCTGGCTAATTACTCTTTACACAAAAAGTAGCTCATCTTAAATAAAATCCCAACTGGAAGTACTGGCAGCCATCCTCCAGGACCAGAAGTTGCATGTAAAATCATCCTTTCTTTAACAGCTCTTTAGTTCTCAGCTAGCTATGAGCTTGGGTTTATGCTAGAAACAGGAAAAAACCCAACAAACCATGAGCTTTACTTACTGCCAGGGCATTATCTCTACCAGCTGCTTCCCTTGCTGAGGAGGGACCACAGGAACAGCAAAGGCATGTGCTCCATTCCCCAGGCTGCCTTTGAATGATGAAATCTCAGTTGACAAGTCCTCATTTTCAGTATTTGAGGTTTTATTGTCCCAATGCAGGATGCAGAAGCTTATTCTAGCTCTTGGAGCATCTCAGGAGCTTCTGGAGAGGGAAAGCAGAGGGAGGTAAGGGACAGGAGCTGCACGTTCCTACATGAGGGCTGATCCCCAGGCCTTAAAAGTGAGAGGGTGAGATGTCAGAATAAAAAAACACCTCTCAATGCACACTGGAAGAAATTCCATCCCCACTTCATCCTTATAAATCTGGTTTTGCAAGAATTAATTGTGTCCCAAAGTCAATCACAATTTAATCAAAACGCCTCTGAATGAGCACAACTGGGGCCAGGTGCTCATCTAGGGATTCCCCCTTTGTTTCTGCAGATCTCTTTGTGATGTGTTTTTCTGTAACGTCTATGCCTGATGTTATTTTTTTCCTGTGTGCATAATATTCTTTTCATTCCCTCAAATTTAATTTTCTAACTTGTTGGCTTTATCGCTTAAAATTTTAGTGGAGGATTTGGGTGCGCTGCCGACAAAATAATAATTTATATTGTATCAGTCAGTATCACTCCATTGTCTTAATCTTTCATAATGGTTTTTCTGCAGCTTCCAATTTTCCTCAGAATAAAACAAATTACTTAGCAAGTGGAATATCTTCTTGTCATAATAATTTAATATTAAAATGTCAATAAGATTTGGTACACACAGCAGAGGGCACAGAGGTACAGAGACAGAGCAGAAATGAAGTAAACTTAATAAAGTGAGTGAGAAGGTACAATAGGGATTGAGTCTGGCTCCTGCACTTGATATGAAAGAACCTTTTTATCCTGCAGTGCAGTACAATCATTGTGTAAGCAATAATATGATTGCAGGAGCACTTATACCTGCTGCCTGCCCACTTACACTTAGTTGAAGCCCAGTGCCAGCGTACAGCCCTGGGGCTGTGTATCCTCACCAGGGAAGGGATGGAGGAGCACTGGATAGTGACAGCACATGGCACATGGTGGCAGATGGGGTGAAACACGATGGGGGAGAAGAGGGTGGCCAGAGGCTGGTGATACACCCTGGCCTCTGGCCACCATCAGAGAGGACTCCTGTAAAGCATTTCCACAGTTTTTGTGACTTGTAGGTGAATGAAGGCACCAGCCTGTGGTTCAGCATCCTGATCCAGATATTAGGTGAGGATTCATGTTGGGGAGTCTGATCCCTTCACACATGAGACCAGACCTTAGCACTCAGTTTCATTTTGATGCAGTCCTGGAAGGCCAGGTTCTTCTTCTGATTCAAACTTAGATTTCACTGGCAGATGAATGCCAAATGCTATGGGTTTATCTAGAACATAATGAGTTTCCTAAAGATATCTGGGAGGCTCAGGAGAAGATAGGTCCCTGGTGCAAGGTGGTCAGCAGGACATGGTTTTGTAGCAGTCCTGCTCTTCCTTGTGCAACTCCACCAGTCTTTGGAAAAGGAAAGGGCAGAATAAAAATCACGAAACCAGAATAATTCAGGTTGGAAGAGTCTTTAGAGGTCATCTGGTCCAACCCACTGCTAGAAGCCAGGCTATCTTCAAAGTAGCATAAAATCAAAAAAGAGGCAAATGTACATGAGTTTTAGGAGGTTATTATCTGGCTGTTAAGTCCCAGACTATAGGAAAGTCATTCCTGTATCTAACCACTCCTTTCTCTCCTGCAGCCGTAGAAGTGGGTGTTACATTCAGCAGCTGACTGTTCCCACACAAATATATCCCTGTTTGAAGTCCCCATTCTCAGCACTCAATATCTGCTTCTGCAAAAGTGGGGCAGAGGGCTTGCTTTAAATGCTCTTTTCATACTTCTTGGAAGGAAACAAAAAGGAGAGGTAGAGAAACCACAAGGCTATGTTTGCCTGGTCTCTACCTTCTCACAAAGGAATATCTTATGCCAATTCTCTTGTCCTGCATAGCAAGTATAACCAGGAGCTAGCTGAAATCTNTTCTTGTCCTGCATAGCAAGTAAGCAACACTTTTATGTTATTTCAACCAAAGGATAACCAGGAGCTAGCTGAAATCTAACTCACTCTCCCCTACAGCCATCCATGAACAAGAAGGAGGGTGCCTGGGCCATATGGGAGGACAGCAGAACACCAGGGGGCTGCAGAAGTGTTCCCACCAGCTCAGAACGTCAAAAACGGTGATGAAAGTTTGTGGAGTCATCTTCTGCTCACATTTTTTACAGGGAATAAATAGGGAAGGTCCTTCATCCACTCTGGGAGGTTTTTCCTTATTAACTGCTGCCCTCCTATGTGTAAAAATAAAAGTGGTAAACAGCAAAGTCCTTCTAACAGTCACAGTACTGAATGTCAGGATGACTTAATGGTCAAGAGCTATAAACAAAACTGCTAGAAAAGGAGAGTTTTTGAAGTCTCGTGCCAGTGGAAGGCTGTTTTCTGCTTTATGGTTTGTTTCCCAGTTCTCAGTCTGTACCAGTTTAAAGCCACTCAGCACTTTCCTTGAGAGCTCGTGCAATAGGACTAGTTGTTTTGGTAATAGAGAATGATGCTGATGTTCAGCCAATATTTTCCTGTCCTCCCTAGTGAGCCCTTTCTGGCTCCCCCCAGAAATCCCTCCCTCTTTTTCTATCTACATGTTAATGCATCTATCTACATCTTAAATACTTGTTGATGCTCGCTGTGTTTCTCCCTCTCCCATTCAAACTTCAGCTCAGCAAAAATGCCATAATATGGCTTTTATTTATCAGATAACTCCCTGTTACTCCTTAATTGCTTTTCATTTGTTAGCTTCTTTCTGGTATTGAAATGGGCATAACTGAATGCAATCTCCTACACGTGCCCAGCTGTTGTTTAACAGAGGACATTCACATCCCTTCTCCCTTGCCATGTCTCTGCTCACTCAGACCTAACTGTATGATAGACTTACTTGCAGCCATGCTGCATTGCCAAAAGCATATTCTCAAATAGCAGCTATTTTTCAATATCTTTCAATATTGCCTCTTCCTGCTGAGTGTATATTGTATATCCCACCTACTAATACCAATCAATACCACCTACCAACCCAACCATCCATTGGTTTAATTGTATCTTGCCTCATTTCTTCTCTCTCTCGGTCCATCAATGTTTTTTCCAGGATGTTTTTCCTATTGTTCTTTGTTATGCCTTCCAATTCAGGTATCATTTGGGAATTTCATTAATGTGCTTTTTACCTGCTTTTCCAGGTCATTAACAGGGCTTATGAACAAGACAGGACATAATAAAAGTCCCCGAGGTAATCCCAGTACCACTTCCCCTAACTAGACATTGCACACTGGTGCCTTGTGCACAGCTAACAGCTTTCTGGATGCTCCTCACTCCATGTGAAATGGCTTACCTCCAAGGCAATTAAAGTGAGATGGTTTTCAAGTGAAGACTTGTGAGCCACTGTATAAAATTATTTACCAGAGTTCAAAGTGACCGAATACTGTAAAGGTTTGGTGTGTCTGCATTTTCAAATCTAATAAACCAACCAGCCCAGCAAGTTCCTTTCAGGGAGGAGCAGTACCCACCCTCCCATCTGTATCACTCCCCCACCCTGAGATTTATACAGGTCCATTTATCCATTGTGCATCATTAACCTGAATGTTGGCTTTGTATGGATGCTTTTCAAGGTTTCTCATTCCTGTCTGCATCCTGGCCTGGCAGGTCCTGTCTGGGAGCCAATAGCACTTTGGCTAAAAGGCGATGATGGGTTTCTCTTCCAGAGCCACGACCACCAGGCTCTAGTACCCATGGTGGCAGCACATCCTGTATTAAACACGCTCCGAGGGTCCCTTATGCATCCATACCAGCCTCCCCCCAGGCAGATTTGGTTCAGGCATAGAATCATAGAATCATTGAGGTATGTGGCTGTGTTCAAAAAAACTAAACACAGAAGGAACTTTACATCCCACACCCAATAAATTGCTCATTAACAAGACGTTTTACCAAAATTTCAGTGTTACCTACACAGAACCATGTCTGAAACCTCTCCAATGTACACATTGCACTATGTAGTACTGTTTACTTACAAAGGATTGTCCTATACGTGAATAAATGCTCTTTAGTTCCTCGCTTCTTCTGCAATAGATTGACAAAAAACCCAGAAATTATTTGTAGCATCATTTAGCAAAATCCTTTCAGAATATAAAGGGAGCTGGAAATGACTTAAAAGTTCTATAGAGCAAGGTTGTTAAACAAAGTATAAATTATACACTATTATCTACCAATCACACAGAGAGGTACATGATGCTGCATGCTCACTGATAGGCCAAGATCTGCATATAGTGATAGCTATCACCAATCCACAGCAAAGCCTAATGAAGCAGTGTTTATAAAGCTCTTGGGATCTTCAATTAAAAGTATTACTCTTTAATATTTTCCATACTATAACACTTAGGGGCAAAAAAAAATGCCAGCCCGGTAACCAATTGCAGAACAATTAAATCCAAGTATGTGTCTGTGCAGAAACAATAGGAGTGGGTAATTACACGTTGCTGACAGGAGGAACGTGAGCTAGAGAGGCTGCACAACTGCCTCGGCTTTGTGGCAATCCCAAATGGCATTCAGAAAACATTTCAAGGGGATCAAAGCTGCCTCACGGGCACTACACAAATTCACCATCATAAACACTGAATAATACATTACACTAATCTGATTGCTATTGACTGTTACAGTCGCATGTGTGACCTTGGGCATACATTAATCAAAGGGAGCCGTTCGTATTTCCATCCTGTACCCTGCAGCGATGAGCAAAACTCATCTCAAATCTCTTCTTGTCCCTGTATCTCTTTCTGTTCCGTCTGATGTTACTTGGAAATGGAGGCTGGCATTTGGAGGGAAAAGGCTTTTTCGATCCTCCTCTCTTTGTCTGAACACACACAAATGCTCCAATACAGAATAATAAAAACATGCACCTTTTTGTCTATCCAGTGCTCTCTGAACCCAATTTAGTGAGTGTCGCAATCTTAAAGAGCAGCTGAACTATGGAGTAATTGGTTTCTCAGCAGAGACTATAACTAACCAGAGATGCTCTTTGGAATTCCATCAAATGTGCTTATTATTTACCCTAAGAAACCAGGCGTCATCAGAATGAAAGATCCCATTGCTTTCCCGGACCTAGCACAATGCAGGGTGTATAATGTGCTGCTCACACAAGGTGCATCGAGGCTTAAACCAGAGAAACCAATCTCTCACCAGTTCCTTTTCCCTTTGGCATTAACAGAAGACAGTCAATACAAGAAAGAGCTGACAATGTGTTGAAAACAAATTGAAGAGGCATTGCTTTGTCTGCATTGATTCTCTTATCCCTCCCCCAAGGCTATGGGATGATACTTAGCATATAATATTGCAAAAATCCCATGCACATGCTGTCAGGTGTGCTGCCTCCCAGCAGCCTCCAAGTTGGTCTTTGAGTAGGGAGAGCCATCCCCCAGGGAATGCTCAATCCCAACAGCAGAGCTCTCCAAGCTTGGTGTGAAAAATATCAAATCAGACAAAAACTTCAAAATAATCTATTGAGATGAGTTTGATATGGTTTCAGAGCATTGGCATGCAAATACATTTCTTTAACAGCCTTATTCTGTTACCTGAGAGCTAAGCACGACAGTCAAAAATTGAAGGTAAAAGAACTAAAGAGACTGGGATTATTCCCCAAGTAGGTGTTGTAAATGCAGAGCATTTATATTTAGGATAAAATTTAAACAAGTTATGGTAATATTAACACTACTCAAATAATTGGCTCTACAGCCACAGGTACCTGCTTTTTAAATGTTTGATTTAAAAATAAATGATTTTTAAAAAAAATCTTGCGATGCTTTTACTGAAAGCTCTCCCAGTGCCTCATCAGAGAGTGCCGAGAGGGAGATGCTGAAGAATACCTGGGCACAAAGGAGAAATAAACAGGAGCAGACTGCATATTTACTCCTGACAGTCAAGCAGCCGTCCCTCCTGGCGATGCAAAAACACCCAGAACTTAATTAAGAGTGCCCATTTTGTCTACAAAGCCTTTTACAGTCCGTGGCCCCGTCTCAGATACACTTACTTTTTCCATCAGTCACATCAGTTGCTGCAGAGCATCACCAGGGGACGCCTGGAAGCTTTCTCCTTTATAAATTTTTCACACCAGTTCTATTACCTGGAGTGGACTTCCACGCTGTAAGAACACAGCCTGATCCCCCCAGACCTCAATCAGCCCTCAGGGAATATGCCACGATGAAGAAAAGTAGTGCATGTAGACCACTCTTCCTCCCTTCTTCATTAGGCAGCAGCTCTTCATCACATAAGAGAGAGTTTCAAGACAAATTAAGGGATATTTTAGGACATCCAAGGAGTGGTCTTTTAAAGATGCACTGAATTTTGTAAGAAGAATCTCGAGGCTGTGTTAAACCCTTGGATACAGCTATGAAAGGCCATTGAAGCTGGAGGAGAAATGTTAGTTGTTGGAGAAAAGTTAGTTGTTGGGCTCTCTTGGGAATGAAAACTGATAGCAAAGTTCTGATGTCTTTGTGGGCTTTTATCCAAATGACTCAACGCAAAATGGTCACGCATTGAAAATCACATTGCAAAAGTATTTTTCTTGTCCCTACTAACTTCCCTTCTCACATCCCACTAGGAAAATTTAATTCAGCCCCCACGTGGAAGACCAAAAGGGATGATTGCTGGCTATTGGTGATAGGGATGTTTCAAGGGGAAAAACTAACTCTAGGACACAGAATCCAGGAATTCATTCTTATGAAATCCAGGTTAAAGAAATAATTTAAAAGAATGCCTGGCTATTTTGTGCTCCTGTAAGTCAGACAGCTGAGATTTTAAAGATGTGATCTCCCTTCACACCAGGAGAGGATGGAGTTAAGGAACCTCAATCTCACTTACAGAAGTTTAAAGCCAGTGTAACTTTTGACTCTTGTGGGTCTTACTTTTGATTTATACTCATGACGCCTAGAAGAAAATCAGATCAAGGGAATATAAATCAAACAGAGATCAATACTAAGCATCAAGGTACTAATTCTATCTCCTGAAACAAGCTGAAGGAGGCTGGGGGACAATTCCCCTGGTGCAAGCACAGCAGATTTATGTTGAGCTTGGGTCCTGGTGCAGGGAAGATGTTGGAGGTGGAAGGCGATGGGTCTGCACCACACACTATTAAGAATCTGTGTCTGTCTGGGCTGTCAAACAGTCTGTAGGCAGCTTAGGGAGGTTGTCATAAATCAGCACACCCTTGCGTTGGAGACTGTGGATGAGAACCAAGTTCATTGAAAATTATCTTTCCCTGCGTTTTGCCTTCGGGAACCACTCCAGAACCTCAGCGTGACACTTCTCCTAGTGGAAGGACCACAGGGTGAGAAATAGTACATGGCTGAGAGCTCTTGCCCAAAACCAAACTCTGCCAAATGGCATAGAAATGTTTTCTTCATCCACTTCCAGTGACACGACAACAGTAAAGCTGGTCTTTACAGTGTGCTGAGATGTTCCATGATTCGAGCAGACGTGTGCTGGTTGGAAAGGGCTGAGCCACCTCTCCATGGGAGGACACAGGTCAGAGACTCAGTGCACTCTGTAAGCAGCCCATGAAACACCAGGCAGGTGTTCACACGAGCCAACAGCTTGTCTGGTGGAGTCTTAATTTGTTCTTAGGAGACGTATTAAAAAGGATGGGGCAATTTGGCTGCTTTATGCCAGCAGTGGTAAATGTAACTAATATATATTATAAAAGTCTGAAATCAAAGGGCTCAGGAGTGGGAAGGCATAGAAAACAGGCAAGAATTTATTATGTTGGAAAATTTTACAATTTATTGATCAAAGCACAAACACTGCAGTTCCTTGCTTTGTAGAAATTTGCAGAGAAGTGTGATTGAAAGGGGACATTTGTTTGGGGTGTGTGGGGGGCTGGTCAGGAGAGATTGATGGCATGTTAAATTGCAATAGCTGATAGCATAATTAAGTAATAAAACTCTCCAAGTAGTAATTATAGGACATGTCAAACAGAGTTATAAAACAGGAGGCCAAAGGCCAAGTGATTAACCATCTGAGAAGTGCAACAATTCCCTGGAAATGCCCAGCCCAGAGTGCTGTTGCTGCAGTGAAATATAATTTAATAAATGCCACAGAGTAGGACAAGTTTTATATTTCAACTCTGAGCCGATGGCAGTGCCTCCCATCAGTTTCCCAGTCTACAGGAAGAAGAGTCAGCTCAGGGCCCTTATTATGAGGCTGAGCCACCTCCTTGGAGCTGGTCAGTGCTACCCAGAGTGCCCATGCCCTGCCTGTCCCAGCTCCAGTTGAAGCTGGTGCACACTGAGCCCTTGGATTTTGCTCCAGACAGGACTGGGAACACAAGGTCAGCTGAAGCCGAGATGTGTTTTAGGAAGCTGTTCTTTATCGTCTTGTAGCAGTTGCAACAGGCTCGTAGCAGTTGCAACACACCAACTCCACATATGTGGTGTCCTGAACGTGTCTAAGATATCTACTGAGAGACACCCCGAGGATAATACCTATTGCTGTAGGTTTCACACAGAGACGTTTCTACTTCATTAGTTCCAAAGAAACAAAGGGGAAAAAAACCCTGATCTCTATCTCGGTACAGAGATACATAAAATTGTGTTTCTCTCTGAAAGGTATTCTGTCTGCTGCTTCAGAAGCAGAGGCAGTAAATCCATTAATGAACTAAGATGACTTATAATCATTCAGACCTCAGGAACTCGTGGCTGGGCTGAGCTCAGGACCATGATGGTTTTTACCCATTTTAGGTTAGTATTGTGATGCACACCTGGACATTGTTTATACAGATGCCAGTCTTCTGTTGAGCATTGCTACCCCACTGCTAAGCATACATGACAGGTCTGAACTAGTTACTTTTTGATTCCATTTTACGTGCCTTCTGCTCAAGGAATAGGAATTTTGACTTACCTTCTTTAAACACACTGCTATTTTTTATATCTCTCTGCCATCACCCCTTATTCCTCTAAGATATATAGTTCTAATCTTTTAATCTCTCCACACACTGCAGCTTTCCATTCCCTTAATCATTTTCACTGCCTTCCAGAGACCTTTTGTATTTCTGCTCTCTCCTATAAGACTGGAGAGCAAAGCTGAGCAAAGTATCCATGCTGAGGTGTCACTGCATCTAAAAGCTATGTAATAATTCTTAATGCAAGTGAATATTTTATTTGCTTTTCTGGCCACCGTTTCGTATTGAATAGTTGTCTTGTTGGCAATGATGCCTTGTTCCTCTCCTGACTACCTACAGTTAACACCAACTCCACATATGAGTAAACTCTTTATTCTTTCCTCTTGTCGTGCTTCACCTTATGCGTGCTTAAACCAAGTTGAACCCTGAAATGTAGTCCACCTGGCTCTGTAACAAACTCCTGAAGTTATTTACAGTTTTACTGATGCTTTTGGCAATCTAATCATTATTTTGGCTCAACAGTAAGGCTGCTTCTGCAGCATCACACCACGAGCTTATCCTGACACGGTTATTACTCCTTCCTTCATAAGAGAACCAGTGCCCGTGCAGATGCTTACTCTCCCAAGAAATGTTTGTAGGAGACTATTTAAAACCCCACTGCAGATGAAAATTTTTGAAAGCTACTGCCTTCTCCACTCTGCTGCAGGAACATGAAGAAGTGTAACAGGCTGGAGAGGAAAGATTATTTTGTTTTACAGAACGGTGCAGTTCTGTCCGTGAGATAACATTAAGCAGCATTTCATAACTACCATATTTTTAGCTCATTTATTTGATTAAAGGGAGTATAGTTTCTCTCTCCTTTCCACATGTTTCCTAATATGAAAAATTTGCACATATTATATGCCTGACACTCCTTCAGCATACTCTGTGCCTGACTGCATGAGTAGGCTGTGTGTTTGCCACTGACTTGCAGTGTAACCTCAGAGAGGCAGCATGCTTTGGCTCTGTTTCCATGTATGGCTAGAGCAGATCACAAGAGCAACCTTTTTTTGTTAAGTACGTTGAACCCATTCACAGCAACTACAATATAAAGATCATTTCCTCCAACCATGTGATTCATGCAAGTGCTATCACATCTTTCTATTTTTCCATAAAGTCCACCCTTAAATCATTGCAATACCAATTTTCCATTAGCCCTACTGACTGTAAATAAACTTTTGTGTTAGGGGGACACAGATTTTTATTTGCTGTTTGGAAACATTCCTAAACACAACCTTATGAGCATCCAGGGAGGCTGTGTGGGCACGAGAGCCTGCCCATGGACCTCCAAGGAGCACAGAGCTCACTGCCCACGTGAGCCGGAGCACGTGGGAAGTTCTGGGTAGGGGGTATCTGAGGCTGCCTGCTGTAAGACATTTATCTCATTTCTCGAGTGTTACCGAACATATTAACATTAAAAAATAACTCGTCACTTAAATAAGTCAAACATATTACTAATTTCAATGACAAAATTAACTCCTCACTCTAATAGGTAATAAAAATACCTTCCTTACTCTCCCTTCACCCACACCCTTCCTCAGCCTCAGGTATGAATCACTTCTTTGTTCTAGCAAAACAGCAGAGGAACTCTCATTCCTATGTGATTTTCTTACCATGTGTATGTGTATGAGCATAAGAAACCTTTTCCTCCTTCCCTGTTCTCTCCTGGGTCGTAGGAAGCGCAGAGCTCTCCAGTTCCTTGGTGTGTGCCAGGCAGGTGAGGGTGGAGGAGATGCTTCACCCAGGTCTAGCAAAGGGGTTGGTGTCAGAGCTGATGGCTGCAAAAAGGCCATAGTTATTCCTGGAACAGGAGAAGAAAGGAAGCATTGTGGTATTTACCTTTGTGAAGGTAATTCTGGATATTTTTATGTGAGTCTGTGGAAAGGATTCTTCAATAATCCAAAAATTAAAGAAAACTAACGTATTATTGTAATTGTCTACTAATGACCTTATAACATACCTTTTGTTAAGTGTGTGCATATATCACGTTTCCAGCTTTTCCAGAAGGATAAACACCATTAAATGGAAACTTAATTACATAATACTGTTTAATGGCTGGGTTTATGTTTTTGTTGTGTATTAAGTAATGTACTTGAATTACCTATCTTCACAAGTACTGACAAAAAAATAAATCATTAAATCTATTTCACAAATATTTACTGTATAAACATGACCAAAAGTCTGCAAATACAGGAAATTTATTATGGGGGCCATATGCTTCACTTGCATGGTTGACACACTAAATATCCACTTAATATCCACTTAAATATCCACTTTTGGACTCAATCATCATGAAGCTCTTTTCCAATCAGAGTGATTCTATGATTCTAAGTCTCAAAGCTATATTTGGGACATACCTTTCCAAACAAGACATCTTCACTGACCTGCTTGCCAATAATTAGGTAAATAGGCAAGCTAAAATAAATGAAAAAAAAAAATGTGGAAGTGCATTTCCACCTCTAGAGCTGTAAAATAAAAATGGCATTTAGAGAAAACAGGCTTCAAAATTTAGCACTTCTTTATTTTTAAGGATACTGAGGCTTTCTGAAACTTCCCTTCTTTCCTCTTCAAACACAGAGGCAGAGTGTGTAACCCTGTGGTCTTGCCACTTAAGAAGCTCCATGTGATTTTTTTTTTTTGTTTCTGGGAAATGCTGAACTATTCAGAACAAAACAGAGTTTTGAAAAGCCAGATTTTCCTTTGAAATGGAAATTCCAGGTACACTAGCTGGCTGTATTGAGTACTCGGTTACTGGCTCTTACAGTCTTAGTGCTCCCCCGTGTGTTTGCTCTCAACCTCTTGCTGTAATTTTGGCTGGAAATTCCCTACAAGCTTTGCAAAAAAAATAAAAAACAAAAGTTCTGGCTCATCTCTATGAAATATCAAATGTCTTTCAGGAAAAAAATATATATTTAGGGTTCTTAGTCATGGTCACACTTGTGTCTCTCTGGTCTTTCAGGCTCTGATTTGCTCCGTGGGTTGACTGAAGCAGTTTAATTGTAAGATCAGACCTGTGTGAGATGGGAGAGGTGCCAGCGGGGCTGTCTTCTCCAGCTCAGATGCTCCCAGGACTCCCAGGTGACTGGAAATTGCCCAGTGGGAGTGAGAGGTGAGGGGGTATTTCCCACTGTCCTGGCTCTTCTTCAGGAGGACCCTGTGAAGAATGAAACCTATTGCCTCCTCCTGCCAAGAGCCTGGGCCAACCTGCAGAGCAGCAGGGAGAGCACCATACACCACACAGCGGTCATTTTGTGCCACAACCAGATGCCTCAGTAATCTATCAAAATTAAGATATAGCTGATAAACTTTCTGGTTTTCTGCTTTGTTTTGGTTTCTTTGCTGCTCGTTATTAATTATTGCTTCATTTGGATAACAGGACTGAAAAGTTTTCAAGTTTTTATGCAATGTCTGCTCTGGAGCAACAGAAACTGAAGTGCATGATATAACTCACCTGGCACAGCTGTAGGTGAAAGGTACATATTTCTGAATTTTCTCACTGATGTTCTCCATTGATTTTTCTGATACAGCCCAGGCAAATCATTTAAACTAGGTGCCTAAGTTTATTCATGCCTTCAATGAGCAATGTATGATACATAGTGGCTGCCTCCCACAGACCCCACAAGCCTTTAATTTATGTTGGTAAGGTGACTTGAGCTGTTTTGCTCCAGAGTCTGTAACTGCAAGTCGTTATTAATAATTCAAAAGCGACAAGTGTCATGAATGAGCCTTGGACCTGCGGATATTCAGATTTGTAGCAAACGTTTTTCACCTATGAAAATAAAAGTCAAGTTTGCAACTTCATGTTCTTTTACCTTGGGGAAGTCTTCCAGGGTCTTTCCCTACCCAGGCGTTACAAGTTCTGCTTCTGTCCTGCAGGCTCCAGCTTCCCCTGCCTGAGCACAGCTTTGTCGTGACTAATCCGTTCCCTCTGCACTGCATTACATGGATAACTGTGCAGATCCTACTTGTCCCTCAGCAGAATTACTGGAATATCTTGCACTACCGTACAGCAGCTCTCTTTTATTTGAAAACTTCAGATGGAGTATTTAACATTCAGTTTTTTGAACATTCTTCAATCGATTCACTTAGATGAATTCCTAAGCAGATGCAAGAATACATTTTAGTTGAATTTCAGGGGATACTTATTACATGTTAAATACCACTAGGCAATTATTTAATGAGGTTTAACAAGTATGTAATAGATAGATTACTTATGACCTAGATGTGAAACCTCAATGAATATGTTTAATCAATTGGCATTCAATTAACATACATTAGGCTGTTCCTGCAGCCCGATGCTTTATTTTAGCTGTCTGGCTAACAGACAGGGCTTGCATATTTGTTAACCATTTGTTGTCTATAGTTTTAGGTCCAATATTGCACCTGTAATAAAAAGCCCAACAACTATTAATTACAAACCTGCTCTTGGTGAGTTTATTGGCCTGTAATTACCCATTTAGAGTGTGAGTCCCATTTGGTGTGTCAGCATACTCAATTATCTTCTCTGCAGTCACAACTGCAGGGGCCTTTCTGTGATCCAGACAGTTGTGTCCACACCTTTCTTCTGATTCAGCAAAAGAAACTAGCTAGTCCCTTCTTTTGAACGACAAGATTTTCACAGGCTACGAAAAGATAATCTGGGATTAAAGTGGAATATAAAGGAGCATTGCTGATGGATGTCCGAGGGTGGAATTACACTCTTGAAACATCATAAACAATCCAGAAACTCCTCTGCATCTCTGTAGAGCTGCAGTTTAATTAAAGCTTAATAAGGAACAACAAATTTATATGGGTCTTTGCCCAGTTGTATTCATTCATTTACATGTAAGTTGTGCTTTTTTGTTCCCATCAGCAGCAGAAAAACTGCCTCTCTCCAAAAACTGTCAGAAAAACATAAAGCACTATTAAATAATGTTGAAAATCAGCTTAACCAGGAGAACGGATCACAGAATCACAGAATCACAGAATTCTAGGGTTGGAAGGGACCTCGAAGGATCATCTAGTCCAACCGCCCTGCCAGAGCAGGGTCACCTAGAGTCCATCACACAGGAACGCATCCAGTTGGGGTTTGAATGTCTCCAGGCAAGGAGACTCCACAGCCTCTCTGGGCAGCCTGGTCCAGTGCTCTGGCACTCTCACAGTGAAAAAGTTCTTCCTGATATTCACATGGAACCTCCTGTGCTCCAGTTTACAACCATTGCCCCTTGTCCTATCATTGGACGTCACTGTAAAAAGCTTGGCTCCATCATCCTGACCTTCACCCTTTACATATTTGGATGAGGAAGGAATTGAATTTCAGCATCACTAGTGAAGTGTTACAGAGACTGTGTAGTATGTGATGTCTCTGGATTTCCACAGGGATTTGGGAACACCCTTGTCCCACCTCCATGAGCACAAGCAACTGAACTATTTGCTTCACATGGTTGAGAAGAGCAGAGGAAGGCAAAAGAAAACATGGGTAAGGCTGAGTAATATTTTCTGCAAACTGGTTAATTTTGCTACAGAGACCTGCGGCCTACTCCACCCGAGCTGCTACACAGAGCTCTGCAATACGGTTTCTAAACTCTGTCCTTTGACCCAAGGCTAATTCCCCATCTGACTTTACAGGTCCCACATCACCATGTGCTGCACAAGGAATAATGTGGAATTTATGGAAAAGGGAAAATGGTTTGGTGAAGACAGAAACCACAGAGGGAGAAGTGAGAAAACATCCCAGATCTTGGCATACCGCTAACTGACTTAAGAATACTAAAATGCCAGATTTGGTTCAATTCCCCATTTTTCAAACAGAAAGCACCTCGGGAAGCACCATGGGAAGAGCTGGAGTGGAGGTTAAAATATTGCAGAATCCCCACACATCCTCTCTGCACATCAATTAAGGGAGATTGTGTGCCACAAGAATAGCTGTGTGCCTTTGCCCAATTTTAATTCATCTATTTATCTTGGAGTAGGTTTCCTTTTGGAAATTCTGTGACTGACTCATTTGCCATGTTGTGTACTTACAAGCACTGCTTTCCAGCACCAAACATCAGAGTTCCATGCAAACTTTGGTGTCAGGATCTGAAGGGCTACAAAGCAAGAAGCCATATTTTGTTCTTTTCTTCTGCAGAAAGGACACCCTGCAAGATTAAAGTAACCGGATTTTGATCAGCATTTCCCATTTGCACTGGGCTCTTTACGAATTGAAATGTAAAAGGTCAAAGCTCCAAAAGCATTTTTCATTTCTAAAGAGGTTTGTTCACCACTGTAATTTAATAGCCATGCCAAAGCTGATAAGATTTTGGAATCTGTCCATGGCGTGTATTGATGTCACAGGTCAAAAATAAAGGCTTCAATGTAATTTATTTCTCCAAGCACAGTGAAGATAATAACTCAAGCACAGAGCAATATGTTAAAACTAAATTATATTCAATAAAGATGACTTATGCCAGTCTTCTCAAAACTAAATACACTTGGCTCAATTCGAATGTGCTCATTACTCTGGTATGGTGGCCTCCAAGAGGTACTTTAGCTTTGCACAGTGGCCAGCGTGTGACTCTGGATCTAGGATGTGGGGCTTGAGGGTGCTGTAAGGGGCAGGAGTTTGTTCTTCCTTTCTCTGTTGAAAATCTGCCTTGAGGGAGCATTTTCCAGCACTGGCTTCTTCTGTTTTGCTTTCTGCTGGATGGAATGATGCATAAGAACAAAAATTCATTCTTGCTATAAATAGAGTCTGTGCATGTGACATAAGGAGGAGGAGAACAGATGCTGCACGCTTCAAACCAGCACGTCAGGCTGTAAGGAGCAGTTAGGGATGGGGGAAGGGGCACTTTCAAAACACTGGGAAAGAAAATTATCAACAGAATAGGTAGAGCAGAGGGAGCCAGACAGAGCATTTTCTCTACTCCCCAAACTGAATGCCAAAGTAATTTAAAACGTCTAACACTGAGGTTCAGCAGTTGGTCCACTCTCAGTCTTTCATCCAGTGATCCAAAGGAGGAGGCTGGCAGTGAAGCTGTTCTCCCATGTGGATGTTTCCTCGACACAGGACATCCAACAATGTTATCAGTGCAGTGCTGAACTGAGCCCTGACAGCAATATCGAAATCAGCAAGACTCAGTAGCAACCCTGACAGATCTTTCAGCTTTCACCCTTCTCTTTAACTGTTTTAGCAAATTGCTTCTGCTTGTAAGAGTTTCTTTATATGACCAAGACTTTCTCTGCATGCTTTTCAGTTGAGGCACTTTCCTCTGACTGGATGCCACTAGGTTATTTTAGGCAGCGACTCCTCCTGAGAATTTGTAAAGTCATAAAAAGGTTGTGTTTGATTTCAGAGAATGTCATCAGGCTATGGGGTCAGTTCTTGACTTGTAAGAGCTGAAGAGACAAACTCCACCTCCCACCTGCAGAGCTATGGGGCTGCCCCAGCACTGGACACCATCAGTGTGAACAGAGGTTGCTCATAGCCTTGGTTGAGACATATCCAGGGAGAGACAGCAACCCTATGATCCCAGTATCCAGGCAAATACTAAGGATGTTGCACTGGATAAACCTGTAGGATCTGTGATGAACCCTAGGATCCATAAAACAGTGTACCATCAGCTGGTGTCCTTCTCTGGAGCTGCACTTATCTCCAGCAGCGGAGCCCTGCTGGGAGCAGCACCATTTCTGTACAAGTTTGCATTGAGTTTGAAATCTTTAGGTTATATGGATGATTTAGGTTTTAGTACAGTGTCTACACAGGTAATAATTTTCAGTAATTTACATGTCAGAAGAATTGCTTATACACTGGTATCCAGTTGGCTGATTGTAGTTTATCCAACATCACACACCTACCAACAGCTACAGGGATGAGAGCAAGTGTCGGGTCTATGGTTGTCTCCAGACTCTAATGAAAATCCAGGCATGACTTCCTCTAAACAATGGGAGATTTCAGCTGGGAAAAGTCAGCCACTGTGAGGAAAAACAATTGAATAGCAGTCTTGATTATGAAAATCAAAATGTTGAAAGATTGGTGACATTTACCCTGCTGTCACAGCAGCGATTGCGGAACGACCACTGGTACCACCTCATTCATGAGGCTGGAAGGAATTATAATTTGCATGGAAAGGTTTAGGATTAAGTGAAAAAAAACCCCAATAAAATCTTAATTCATTAACAAAATTGACAGTGAGAGGCTGTAAGACAAGCACAGAATCAATTTCAATTTGAATGAAAGAATAAATCAGGTGCTACAAGGCTTTGATTTACAGGTCACACATGTTCCTGCAGGATGGTATCAACCGGTAACAACCACTGCCAGTTTACAGGCAAGTAAACCTAAAGCCAGGATAGGTGAAGTCATCCAGAAAACGTGTGAAAGAGTCAAAATGGCAACATCATCTTCTCAAAATATCCTCCCAAAAAAAGCAGGAGAAGTTCTCCAGAAAACAAGGAACAATGCTGGAAAATGCCACGTGAGTCAAGACAAGAGGAAGGAGCTGGATCATAAAGCCAAAGTGACTTCTCAAAGGAGTGACAGGAAAACACTTCCTTGCTCACTAAGGTCCTTACTGACAGGTTACTGAGGCTGGAGCCCCTCTTAGGGACTACAGAGGAAGATATTTAACAGCAAAAAAACAAAAGAAGAAGTGGCCAAACCACTTTTTGAAAAGAACCAAACAGGCGGAAACTACATGAAACTATTGAGTTTGTCAAATAAATCCCCAGTGTTCAGAAAAACAGCAGTGAAACATCACACAGAAAACTCAACACGAGTTTTCTCAAAGGTGAAGTCCATCAGTGCCACTGCCACGGTGGCTCTTTGCTGGGATGGAAGCATGGAAAAAAACCTCTGACTTCTCTGACAGACCTGGGGCCAGCAAAGTGCTGCAAGGAAACAGCAAAACGCTCTGTGGTTACAATAGGAAAGAAACAAGGTCTGGCAAACTGGGAAGGTCTCTGCAGTGTCTTCCTCAGCTAAATAGAGGAGTTGGTAGCTGCAGGCCCTGCAGAAGGAGTACCATACTCAGAAGACCATACATACCATACAAACAAATCAAAACATCATTGATCATAATTTTAAAAAATAAATAAATAATCAAACCAGACCAGTGTCTAAGCCCAGGGAAGCATCATTGCATAACTTCTAGACTGCAAAAAGCACCTGGAAGTGTCCACTGGGATACTGGAGCTGTAATATAACACAAATGAAGATATGCCCTCCGTCGGGTGCCATCCCAAGGTCAGGGTGAGCGTGGTGGCAGCTTGTTTGCCTGATGCTACATCAACACTGAAGTCAAAGGTGCATTCTTCCACACCTACTGCTTGGCATTGTCACCAACTCCACTGCAAGAAACAAATAAGAGGTTTCCTTATGAAATATACAATGTGATTTCAATGATACTCATACTAAAAATAAAATCAAATATTGTAATGACAGCATCACTTTTGTAAATGACAGCTTAGCCAACATGGAAGTGAGGACCAGAAGGTTATGCAGAACTGTGGGGAAAATACTGATAATGTTCACATTGAAAATAAACCTGGAAAGAACTGAGGTAGTTTCAAACTCAAGAACAGCTTTGGAAGGTAGGGATGACAATCAACAAACTTCTTTGCATATGTTGGCAGCAGAAATCTCCAGCGCTGCAGAGATATCAGAAAGGAAATAATGTTGTGGATTAGAAGGTGGCCTTTGCCTCTGCCATCGTAAAACATGCTTGGTGATTGAAACTCTGCAGTTTAGCATTAAAAAGGGCATTTTTGCTTTTTTCATTTCCATCTTAACATATGGATGTGAAAACTGAAAATCCATAGCAGATGCAGGCAGATATGAAATGTCTTTGAAAACAAATGCTGTAGGAAACTTTGATAGAAAATAAAATTTATTTCTGAAGAATCAGGGAATTATCAGATCTCAGCAATCATGCTCTCTGAAGTTATCCATAACAGGCTGATGTGCCTACTGAGGAGGTCGGCACATCTGCCCACACTTGGATAGCAGAAATAACATGTGAGGGATCTGTCTAAAAGGTCCTCTCCTAACTCTACTCAGCCTCTATTCAGGGGAGAAAACTTAATATGTTTAACAATATAAGCTACACGCAAGGCTAGGCTGGGTGTAGGATGTCTTTTAAAAATTGCTGGGGAGGCCTGGAATCAAAGTAGTAGTGTGAGAAACAAACTGTTGTGGTGAGCTTAAAAATAAATGGATGGGTAGGAGGGCTGGATAGAGCAGGGAGCATCTAGAAGTAACAGAGGAGGAAGGACACAGTCCATGAAAGAAGCATTAAGAAGTAAAAGATGGTGATAATAAAAGGCTTGAGGAAGGGAAAATGCAAAGGGAAGAACTTTGGAGAGCAATACAAGGAAAACAGCTAAGGAGGAGGCCAGTCAGCTGAGAAGTTTCAGAGGTGTGTGTATGCACAGGGAAGAGAACCAGGACAAAGAAAACAGAACTAATAATACTGGGCAGAGCAGGAGGTGGCTGCGGCAGCTGAGCAGTGCTGCAGGGGATGTGCAGTGCGGAGCAGAGACACGCTGGGGGCACAGCACTGCATCCAACGCGTAAGCAAAGGGATCCAAACCCATTCTGGGCTTGAGAATCCTCGCAAGACAATCTAGATGCTACACGGAGGTGATGGTTCTGGCTTCCCGACACGGCTCAGCCTGTGCTGTGGGGTCATGTCACACACTTTTCCTCGAGATCAGGAGGAAACAGAGTGTTAGATCATATCCCCATTATTAATGCCCCTAAAGCCCTTTGGCTGGCTTCCTAGACCCAAGGCAGCTGATCTACAGGTACATCTGAGCAACAGGTTCTCCTGATTTGCCCACTGATGTTACAAGTCTTTTAGTTTCTCCTGCAAAGTTGTCCTGAGGGTCAAGCAATGCAGGAGAGATGCCAGGCTCCCTTGCAGGGAACCTGTGTTCTCCTCTGCTCTCACTGCTGTGCAGCTGCACAGCCTTGGAGCAGCTCCAGCCACAAGTTAGCCTAAATTTTCTATTAACTCAGCCATTTCTAATAAAAAAATAACAGCAGCACTACTGAGTCAGACCAACTGCCCATCTGGTCTAGTTTCCTGTAGAGTAAAATATATCTCTGCTGCCTATGATGCTCTGCAGCACGTTCAGGACTGTTCTGCAACTGAACTCTCAGATCAGTACTAGTGAAGGTTATTAAAAATGTGCTTTTAAGTGGATTTTTTTTGTTTGGTAGTCGACCAGCCACTGGGCAAATGCTTGTCTCACAAGGACAGTGAACAGAAAGACCCAGGACTCCATCAAACAGACCTCAGGAAGGATGAGAAAGATGACTGATTTCAGAGGAATTGTGAAGCTCCATAAGACAGGTTATTTTAGGCAGGGCAATGGCAAACTCCAACAAAGAGCTGAGATCTCCTATTCCCTCTTTCTCTATGTGCAGTTAATTACCCATTGCAGTGGTGTGGAGCTCACACAAAGTTCTGGTGACCCTGGGCTGCTCTTATAATGAGGCATGGACCATCGCGAGCTGAACATGAGCACAGCAATTAGTGTCATCTACCCACAGAGCCCCTGGCACCCTCCAGCACATGGGCTGTGGCTTAAAGCCCCAGACTAAAACCTCTGTGAAAACAATCTGCTTTCCCATTTGCAGTGTGTTTGAGTGCCACTGTTCTCCATCTCTCTCACAGAGCACGTTTGCAGATGGGGGAAGCCCTCAAAGCCTCTTTCTGTCCCAGCAAACTCCTATAGGCGCAAGCTCAACCAGCCTGTCCATGGTCCCCATCTGCCCAGCACAGCCCAGTCATGGTGGACATGGGCATTTTGGATTTTGGCTCAAATCAAAGCTCCCACAATAATCTCAGCACCCCCAGCCTGGCTCAGCACTGCTGCACCAGGGGAGCAAACCCCAGCAAAGTCTGTGCATCAGCTGCCGGCAGCCAGGAAGGTCCCTGCTGATAAACAGCAGAACCATCCCCTGTGCCCACCACTGAGGGGCTGGTGACAGGCTAAGGGGAAAATATCACAGGGCAGAAGTATGAGGGCATCCTTCCCACTGCTGGTGGCTCATTATGGCTCTGACCTACAGGGATCTGGGCTTATTTCTGTAGCTGGTGGAACTAGTGGTTTACATATAAATTATCTGATGAATGTAGCCTTGTTTTCTGTTCATGAATTATTCATGAGCCGAGCTCAGATTTGGCAAAAGCGTGCATTTGCTGTAAGTACCCTCTGAATCCTTTGAGGAGTGCAGGCTGCCCAGCTGGGCTCTGTGCTGCACAGCCTGCCATCGGGCAGGTAACTCAGCATCACATTTCTGCCTCCTTCACTGGACTTAGCTGCTTAAAACCAGGTGTGAAATGATAATGCCAAAAAGTCATTGTCTTCAAACATGAATTCCCTTACTTATATTCTAAGATGTATATTTTATGAGCTGGACCTGTTCTTCAAACTTCCCTATAGATAAAAATCTTTACATGCACATGGACTGCCATTACACAGCGTGTTCCAGCCCACAATGCTCAGGGTGCCCAGCCCTTTCAAAAAAACATCACATAGGAACACGTTCCCTGGACCTGACACCCAGGTCCTCTTGGCCTCTTGCAGCTCCATTAAATACAGCTTTGTATTACAAAAAAAACCCCTTTGTAATACACCACTCACACTTCTCCTTACATAGTTGTTAAAGGGTTTTGCCCCCACTCCTTCCCATATAGACCTTCCTTTAATTTCAAGCCTAAATTAGCTCCTGGTTTATTTAAACCTTTTGTCCTCATGTCCATACTGTTATTTCTTTTCAGTAGCAATTTTCTCCTTATAGTGTTTGCCTCCCCATACGTTCCACTCCCAGTCTTTACCCAACCGCACTGAGTGCTTTTCTCCTCTCTCAGATGAAGAGTCTTTGCATTCCTCTGATTGCCCTAAATCCACTTACTGGACCATTTACTGTTTGAATTCTTCACTCTCACTCTTGAGGGAAGAGAACTGTGCACACGATTCTGATGAGGTCAGACCAACCTTTGTAAAATTGAATTAGTGCTTCCCTAGACTTCCAGCCTTACCTGGGAATCTGACTTGGGTATATCGGATCATTTTTTTTCTTGAGACTTCTTGGCACTTAATAGTTAACCTGTGACATCCAAGTACATTCAGCTCTAACTCATCCTCAGTCTTTTCTAACAAACAGTTGAAATTCTCGCAACTGCTTTGTAAGTACTTGTCCATACATTATATATTATTGTATTTTACCCCTTTTCTGTTACTTCAGTTTTCAAGGTCAGTCCTCAGCTAACAGCCCCATCCTGCTTTGCATTGACAATGCTCCTACCATCGCATGAGCTGGAAGTGTCATTGCCACACTCGTACCTTCCCTTCCAAGGTCAATACAGAAATTAAATATGTTCAGTCCTGCTCCAGATCCTTGGGGATGTTTTCTGGTGACCAGAGTGATAATCCCCCTTTTGGTGTTCTCTGTCATTGCCTTCCCTTTAGCCAGTGCTGTACCCACCTTGCAGTTCCTGTATAAATTCTCAGCACTTTCAGTTGAGCTGATAATTTCCCATGTGGCACTATATCAAATGATGTCTTGGGTCCAGATAGATGAGATATCTTGCATTTCCTTTGTCTAGAAAAATCATTTATCTTATCAATTTTATCACAAACAGACACGGTTTGCCTAGAAGAATTTGTCAACAAGACGATCGTCACCGCAACAGAAAATTGGAGAGCGGGCTGTGCTCCCCGACAGCTCTGCTGGACTTGTCTAGGGGCCCCTAATTTCAGAGACAATATTTCCTGCACTTCTACCCCTTGAAATGACCCACTCTACCATCAGAGGCAGGAACTCTTATTCCTGGTTTGGAGGCTAAAGTCAACGCAGGTGATGTATTTCATACAGCAGGCACTTACAGCCCAGCACTCCGAGGAGAGGAGCCGAAGAATTTACCTGTTTTATTTTGGTTGCTTTTATATATCTATTTGTTTATTACAAAGGAAAGGGTGCACATTTTTTACACAAAACTGATATGTTTAGTGCTTTCTTTTTATGTTTTGAGCAGTTAAGCTATTCAGTGTTTTAAGGGTAGTATTGGTTCTTTATAACTCTATGCCGACAATAGGAGTCTAAGATAATGGAGCCTAAAGAGAGAGATTTTTCCATTCCCACATTGTTTTTGAAATATGGAGCAATCAAATGCACTCAGTAGAAGGTTTCTATCAGTAAATCTTCAGTAAAAGTGTCTTTAAAAGTTAGGTAGAAAGATTGTGGAAGGGAAAATGGCTTGAGGGTTTGCTAAAAACTCACAAAAGTTTTCTGAGAATTCGTTAAAGGCCCTGGAGCAGGTTTTGTCTAATTGCGAGATCAAAATGCTGCTCCCATCCTTGTCATTCTGGTGCTTTGGACCCATTTCAGCAAAGCTCTTAAGGAATCAACATCTGTATTAATTGGAACAGAAAACAAACATGCTTAAACTTCAGCATGGGCTTAACTCTCTGCAGGCTCTGGTCTCTGCCGTGAGGGGAGAAGGCAGCTTCTGTGGGAGCTGAGTAATGGGATGCACATGTCTAAATGCCATCCTCCCTGCAGAGTGATTAACGGGTGTTCATTAATAAAGGGCTATGCACAGTTTAGTCTGAAATTCAGACCCATCCCAGAAAGGGCAGGGTGATGCCAAGTCATAGAATCACAGAATCCCAGACTGGTTTGGGTTGGAAGGGACCTTAAAGCTCATCTAAGTCCCACCCCCTGCCATGGGCAGGGACACCTCCCACAACACCAAGTTGTTCCAAGCCCCATCCAACCTGGCCTTCAACACTGCCAGGGAGGCGCAGCCACAGCTTCTCTGGGCACCCTGGGCCAGGGTCTCACCACCCTCACAGAAAAGAACTTCTTCCTAATATCCAGTCTAAACTTATCTTCTCTTAGTTTGAAGCCATTTCCCTTTGTTCTGTCACTCCATGCCCTCGCCAAAAGTCCTTGTCCAGCTTTCCTGTAGTCCCTTCAGGAAGGCTGCCTCTCTGATTTAGAGACAAGGATGGGTCTTTGCACAAGTCCAGATAGATGACATCAGTTGCTCTGCCCTTACCCATCAGCTGTGAAACCCCTTCACAGAAGGTCACCAGAATTTCCAGTCATGATTTGCCTCTGGTGAAGCTGTGCTGGTTGTCACCAACCACCTCCTTGTTTACTGTGTGTCTTAGCATAATTTCCAGGAGGATCTGCTCCATGATCTTACCAAGCACAGAGGTGAGGCTGGCTGGCCTGTAGTTCTCCTGCTCTTCTTTCTTTCCTTTTGTAAAAATGGGGTTTAGGTTTCCCCCATTCCACTCATGTCCCACAGGCCTGAGCACATGGAGCTCTCTGAAACCCATGCTGCTTGAAGGAAACTGCTTCAGCCCTTCCCCATCTCAGTATTCACATAAAGAATGAGAACCCGAGGAGTATCTGACTGTTTCTTGTCTTCTGCAAATGATACTTGGCTTGTACTCAGCAGAAGAGGGAAGGGTTAATATGAGCCATGGTCCCCAAGCACAGGAATCTAAGGTTTTGGAAGGCTTTTGCTGCCCTCTGGGTGCCTGTTGTCACTATGGGATATCCTGAATGTCCATCACAAATATTTTCCCCTTTTCTCAGGTTCATAATCTTCATAAAATCCTGCCTGCTGATCACAGCCTGAACGTTCATTGTTCCCAAACCTCCAAAAAGTTCTCTTCCCTCTTGGGTGCCTGATTTGAAATTTCTGCTTGTGCACAATCCCTGAAGTGAATAGAAATGTGGGACTTATCTGCACATGTAGCTGATATGATCTTCTGCAAAACCCGCCCGTGGGCAATTATGCATTGATAGGGCAATACACATACAACAACCCAATTTGCATACAAAATCGAGATTATTGCCAAGAATTGCATGTACACTTTTGTGCAATATTCAGACTTAAACTCTTTCTTTGGCTATCAAATCACTTTCTACTTCTGCAGCAAGAAATTGAAGATATACAAGACCTATTAGAAAAAATATTATTATCAGAAAACGAGTATGGCCACATCAGGTTGGAGTGCAGGTCTGTCCCCACTCCCACCACACCTCTCCCAGTTGGAGAGATGAAGAAGAAGACCAACAGATCCCAGGGCTTGCTCAGCATACTGTCCCAGCCTCCGGCACTCTGTGGCTCAGTGACTTTCAGAGTCAAAGAAGGGATGTTAGCATTTAATGGCCTGGATTATTCACTAATAAATAGATTATTGTTGCAGATAAAAATTCAAAAATCACATAAACTAATTCCGTTTGCTTACATTTGTCCATATCAATACAGCATCTGATGAGTAAATATGCCACAGTGAGCAGATTCCCTTCTCTGCCTTTGCACCTCAGTAGTGAGAGGGGACGGAGAGCTGGGACACTGGTGTCACTGCTCCGGCTGGCTGTACGTGTCCCTAAAGAGCTCTGTCAGCACAGCAGGCTGTCAGAGCCAGGTAACAGCCAGCCCTTCTGCAAACCTTCTTAAGGGGCAGCTTAGGCCTTGGCTGGAATAAGGACAAGAGGCAGAAACATCTGGTTTCAAGGCATTCTGTGCAGGACTGGAGGGAGCTGCTGGTGGTCCCTGTGGATGCGTCCCCTTGGGCACCCTCCACCATGGCATCTTCTTGATAAAACAGTGAAACTTTCAGTGTCCTGAAAATTTTAGTGTCCCTTTCTAGGAGACAAAATCTTTAGAGGGTGGGGGGGAAGCAAATAAACCAGACATAAAGAAAATGTTTATTTGCTTCATAAACTTCCTGTTAGCGAGGCCGAGAGCGCCTTCCTGCGTGACAGCCCACAAAACACCCGGCGTGCTCTGCATTGCCACCGAGATGTGGCCAATAAACTTTATGCTGCGAAATGTTCTCATTTAGCCAGTATATTTCGATAACCCCACTTCCCGCTGTCACAGGTATTCAGATGCAGAAAATAAAGCCACCTTTTATAAAAGTACATTTAATGAGAGTTTAGTGCTCACGCAGTAAATCTGCAAGCAGCTGGATATGTTTTTAAGTTTCCTTGAAGTCTTTTATTTGTTTAATACATGGGTCTATAAAAGCCATTTCTCTGAGCCTGCTAATGAGCAATAGGGGACTCGCAGCTATTTAAAACCTGGAACGAGGCATCAAAATGAAGAACGCAGTGACAGCTGCTGGAGCAGGGAGCTCCAGATGTGATAAGCGGTGCTTTATGATGCAGGAAGATGGAGCACCAGGCACGTGGCTGTGGTGTCACACCAGACATGGGTTCCTCACAGGAACCCAAAGCCCTTCTTTCCATCCAGCTGAACATGTGCTAACAAATTTGCTTCCTGTGGGTGTTAATGAGCTTGGCAATGGGAACCTCAGCATCGGTTGATTAAGAGGATGGGCAAGAAGAGATAAGACATCTGTGAAGGTCCCTAGCAATTTGAAGTAGACTCACATGGCTAGAGCTGGGCTCTGAGACATCTCCACCATGGAGATCGTTTCTTCAGTTCAATCTCCCAACTCATAGAATCATGGAAGTTGGAAGAGACCTAACCCTGTCTGCCCCATACAGCTCATCCAAAGTGAGGAATGATCCCCAAAAGCCATGCAGAAGGAGGGTCAGGATCAGTACCAGTGGCACAGGCACACGCTGGATGCAGGATCAGCTCCCATCATGCAGCAATAGCGCTGCAAGCCCTGGCTTTGAGGGGAGATGCTGTGGTCGAGAGCACAGGGGGTCACCACCACCTGGCTCTGCCATCCTACCACCTCCACAACGCTGGGATGCTGAGGCTTTGCTTAAGAAACAGCTCTGAGAAAGCAGCACCCATCCCTGTACATCATGTTGTACTGAGTACAGTAAGCACCCAGGAGCCTCCAGAATCAGCTGGAATTGGGGAAGACTTTCCTCTGAACATTTCCCATCAGAAAGATGAAGATACCAGTCAAAGATTTTCCTAATATATTTTTGTTTGATAAATTGTTCTGGAAAAAGAAAACCTTAGGAAAAAATCTATACTAGGGTAATTTTTCTTGATGTCTTTGAACAAAGCATTTTTAAGTTATATAACAACAAGACATCTATTTTATTTTAAAATAATTTAAAAATGGATAATGGAAGTCTTCGGTTTCATGAGAAAGATTTTTTTTTTACTTTAATTTCAGTAAATGAATTTTATAAATCGCTTCAGGTTGATGTGAAATGATTTCTTTTTGCATTCCCTTATTCAGGTTGTGCAACAGACAGAAAAATCAGTTCTTTGCACATCTTTACTCTTGAATATATTGAATTCCTCTGTGAAGATGGAAACTGATGTGAGCCGAGTAATTCAGATGAATAGTGTCTTCAAAGTCAATTACTGTGCAGAGATGGTACCTACTTCTGTCTCATCTTGACTCTCCAGCTCAATTTTTGCTCTTCCCAGAACTTTCTGAAGTTTTGTGTTTGTTTTGTTTTCCCCAGGCAAACTAGCAAGGCATCCCTCTGTTCTGCGTATAGATTAATTAAAGAAAGGAGGCTTAAAACAAGTCCCAAATCCCAGAATGGCAGTAGTGTATTATAAAAAAATAACTCACCAATACTTCTTCACACCTCGGTCTGCACATCTTCTTTACGACGCAGGTTACTGGTGGCTTCAGTCCCATGTGGCCTGGACTCACCAGAAAGCAGCAGCCCCAAGCCACAACAGGACACCCAGGACCTCCTAACGAGTCACAGCAGGTTCCTTCTTGCAGGCTATATGGAACTAAGGGAAAACACCAATAACCATGTTAATATCATGGATACCACGTGCACCACTGCTCATGGAAGACAAGAGTTTAAATGTCCCGTGTGCCTGTTGGTGTAAAATAAAAGCGCTGGCTGCACCACCAGTCTCTGCCCACCCAAGGTACCTCTGGGTAAGCAAAGCCATGAATTTAAAACATCTTATCTGCCTGCTGTAACTGCCCACCATGGGCAGAAAAACACTACATTACTTTTTTCCCCAATGTTCCTGTCCATTATACGCCTTCCTGTTTAGTCTGCCAGCATGTCATTACGCTTCCTATTCTCTATTGCTGGGGAGATAATAAATAAGGCCAATTATTCTTATCAGACTTGCAGTAAGAAAGACTGCTTCCTCCAGTGCAATGTAAATGCCACTTTTCATTCTTACTTTTATGATTCTTTAGCCAGTTATGGATCCATGTAGCTATGCTTATATCAAAGCCAGTTTTAATTTATTTCGAGATTAAAATTTTATAAGATTGCATCAGATGCTTTTCTAAAATTCAAATAGACTACACCCACCACATTCCCTACAGCTAGTTTCTGTAATTCCATTTTAATAAGATACTGAATTTGTCTGCAAGATTATTATTTTTTCTGTACAAACCCACCCTCAAAGAAATATTAATCTCCTAATATTTGTTTCACATTTAGAAATTCAATGTACAGTAACTGACTGTGTCATTCTTTCTTGCTTTTCTGATGAGTAGGACAATATTTGCGTCTCTTCCTTCTTCTGGTGCTCCTCAGATATCTACCTGCAGTTTCTCAGAAATAAATAAAGACAAGTAATTGACTCCCTCTGGTAGTTCCTTTATCATCCTGGGATAGGTATCACTTCTCTTAGTTGGTCGCTCTGTATTTTAAATTTTCCTTAATCTGTCTTATCTCTTTTTCTTATTTTTAGCTGTATTTTCCTTCATATTTAAAAGCAGCTCTAAACCAAATCTGGATCCACCATACAGACATACACATCCTATATCCTACCACATATCCCTGCACAAACCCATGTACTCGCACAGAGTCGTTCATCGAAATGCGAGCAGGGTTTGTTCAGCAGGAGGGATGTCCCCTGAGCTGTGCCACCAACTCCCCCCGAGCTGCCTGGGACATCTCCATCTCCAAAGAGCAGTCTCAGAAAATTGTGCCTGGCAAGAAACTGTTTTAGCAATAACATAGTCTGATGCTAGGATGTACATACCCCATGTTGCAACACTTTCCTCTGCAGGAGATGAACCACCTCTTTCCAGAGAGACTGAACATTCACCAGTGTGGAAGGATGTCCATAGTCCAGCCCGTGGCCACCTCATATCCAATTCCCTATTGCCTTGATTACAGCAACATCTACCTCATCTTAGTGTATTCTTATCTCGGGCGGCCAAGTTGCTTCTGTCAATAATAAAAATAAGTAGCAGAGTATCCAATGTATTATTGACCAGATAATAAATATTTTACAGTTTCTCAATAATTCAACATTGTCTTAAAAAAAAAAAAAAAACAAAAAGAAAAAACAAAAAACAAACAACCCAAAGCCCCATGAACAATAAAGAGAATTCCCCAAGTCCTGGAAGGGCTTTGGGAAGAATGTAAAAAGGATGAAATCTGTGTTAAAAGCAGGCATGCCCTTCTCATCTTAAAAAATGTTTTCAGGTTCGATAAAATAGTAGAGGGTTTGATGCACTTAATGATTCGCTTGAGCTGGTCAGGAGGGTAAAATATCTTTCCTATCTCAATAATTTATCAGAAATAATGTTGCACTGGAAAGTATAGAGAGGGTTGCACCCTGATGGAGCAAAGCAGCAAGTGGCTGCTTCAAGGCCATGTTTGCAAGTGACTGCTTATTTTTATGCGCTACCTCTTTCTTTTCTTAAAGAAACCATGAGCTCCTTCTCTTACACTATAGTTTGTGCTGGATTTGCTTATTTTTACCCCTAGGTGAAAAAACCTGCTCTTGTAGTTTCAATTGTGATGGACTGTAAAAGCACACACCTGGTGCTAGTTTCTGAACATTAAATACCCATATTGCTTTTCTCAGTGCATTTGCTGGCAGAGCAATCGTGCAAGCAGCGTAGCTCTTCAAAACTATAAAGATCACAGGAAATACATTTCTCCTCTGAAACATGACTTTGTGAAAAATGGCACCAAGGGATTCCACTGGGGGTGTTTGTTATCATATTTGCCCCATTTACAGCTCCGGAGGGATGGTTTCCCTGGCGCCTGGTGCTGCAGTCATCCATACCTGGTAATGAAGCTCCTTGGCTCTGAACCAGTAATCAGCCAAAACTTCAGCAGTCATTTTTATTTAAATTATGCCCGCACTAGGGCAGGGTTTTGTTTACTCCCTAAAATTTCCAACAGCTGTGAAATCATGGAAATACTCTTTTTTCCCCTTCTTTTTCTGCTAGAACTCTTTGTTTCAGCACAGTACACACTGCAATGAAACGATAGGAAGAGGTAGATCAAGATATTCAGCCAGAGGTTTCTTTCCCAAGGTTGGTCCTCCACTCTGTCCCGTTGCTCATGCTGCAAAAACTGTTGCTGTCACAAACACAATCCATGCCCGTTTCCAGGCAGAGCAGGGCTGTGTGTGTGGATTTGGAGCCCACCAGCCCCTGGTTGGTGAACCCTCCAGCTGCGCCGCAGGCAGTGGTCCAGGCTCTGATGTCCACAACATCCTTAGGAAGGCTGAAATCACTGTTGAGGGCTAGGGCTGAAACTGCTCAGCTTCAGCTGAGCCTGAATCACCTAAAAAGTCTTCAAGTCTGTGCTGAGGGGTTACTGACAGCTGTTGGTGATAGTTTTCTGTACAGAGAGGATGTGGTGCTAATGTCCCATAGAAAGAGAGAGGCTCTGATGCAGGGCTGATGAAACTGGATCACTGTAAGAAAAAGAGGGGAGATTTACAAGCATCATTCCCTGTCCTCTTCCAGTTCTCTTGCCATCACCCCTCTTTCCATGTCCATAATAAGCACTTGTATAGCTCCAAAAATACACCTTGACCCTGGAGGATGCTACAAAAGGCAGAGCTGGCTCAGTTCCACACAGTGCGGTTCAGCTCTGACATGGGTGCAAGCAGAGAAGCTGTGAGAGTGCTGATACCTCCCATGTCCCATGTCCCCTCATACTCTGCTTGTGTGAGCCCAAGTTAAACGTTCACACTGCTGGGACTTAGCTGCCCTTACTATCCCTTAGCTAGAACAAAGTCAGCTTTGCTCTGCCCAGCCATTCTTAGAAAAGAAGATGCAATTTTATTTTATTTTAGAAGCAGGCATTCAGTTTATTAATAATTATGTGAGCTACAGCAGCATGGACTAGACCTAATTTCCATGAATGGCAAGCTCATTGAAAAAAATGGCCTAGTTGGGGGATGAATCACCATTTTTGTATCAGAGGTTCAGATGAAATGCGTTACTGATGCTGATTCTCTCCTCACTGAGCTCCAGTTCCTAATGGAGATCAAAGATCCCATTAGACAGATTTGATGAAGAGTCAGTCCCTCATTATAGACTTTGAACAAGCTGAACAAAAACCATAAAAAAAACCCCAGAGGCTGCTTTTTCTCTCAACATAGACCCTGGCTCTTCCTCCAGCAGGCGTGTGCTTGTCTGAAACACCCCAAGGTTTTATAAGCTCATTTCCAGAACTTGTCAGAGTTCTGACCTGCCCTCTGACATGGAGGAAGGAATGCAAGAATAATTCATTAGTTTCAATTAAAAATAAACAAGTGGGAAGAAAACACTCTGAAAAGAAGTCATCAAGGCATTAAGTCTGTGAACACAATTTAAATAACCAACTTCTATGGGATGAAAGTGAAAATTCACATATGGGAAGAACTTGAGCTTTTTGGCTTGCACACAGGGACATCGTGCTTTTCCTGCCCAGGAGTAAGGCACACTCAGAAAGGATCAAGAGCAAAGCACTGGACAAGGGTAGACATTCATTAAAGGCTTCTATTCAAGGCAATCCTGCTGTCACTGACATCCAGAGGAGCTGCTACATCATCACGAAAGCCTGCATTTGTCAGCCCAGCAGCCAAGTCATCTTTGGCTGGGAAGGCTCTCTACTAGTCAAAGACACCATCTCCAGTACTTTCCCTGTCTTTTCTTGGCCCCTGTATAAGTACATATATTCTGCCATGCTTTGAGGTCCCATAATACCAGGATCCCCTAATATTAGATTAACATGCACCATGTACCAGACCAGTAAAAAATCAAGATTCGCATTTCCATGGCAAACATATTTCAAAACTTGCTGTCATTCTGCGTTGCAACACTCTTCACCTTCTCCCCATTTAATCAATATTCCTGCAAAAAGAAAAACAACCATCTTTTAAAAGTCTGCTTAAATTTATTGGCCTAAACCTCTGGTCTTCATCAACAGAATTTCATCACACCACACTTTCAAATTTTAATCTGTGGGGTGTTTTAGCTGTCTGCTAACTTTGTCTCCTCTTGATGACTGGAGATGTCTTTCCCTGGAGAGAAAAGTCCTTACCAGTTCCTGGCTCCTGCTGTTCTGCTGCTACCTGGCAAGAATGAAACAGAGAGAAATTCAGTGCAAGAAGCCTCCAATTTGTTCCCCTAGTGCAGCCCTGTGGCTTCAGCCTCGTTCAGCTGCACACTAAACACTTTAGTTAATTGGCAATGAATTGGGATATATGAGCTGATTGCAATAAATATTTCATTAATTTAAAAAAAAAACCCAAAAGGTTGCCTCCCTTCTAGCCCAGTTTGATTGTGCACAGTCACACATATTAATATGTAATTGTCACATCAATTGGCAATCGTGGGCTCAGAAGGAGCTCATTATGAAAAATACTTATGCATGTATCCTCAGTAGGTGTCAGTCAGCTTCATGCCATTGAGATCAATGGAACCAGGCTTATTTATAGAGTTAAAGCTCCAGCAATTCACCTGGAAAATAAACCCTGTAGTATGTTCTCATATTTAAGATAGGCAAAGGGAGAACAGATTTTTTCTCTACATTTTGTATTAAATAAAAATGCAATTTTATCTATATCTATATCCTGCCTGTGATCAGAAATAAGTTATTTTATATGTTTTTTGTGGTAAAATCCTCAATTAAAATACAAATATTCAAACCCGACAACATTACAGCTCTCCACAATCCATGTTTGCCTTCCTGGTCTCAGGGGATACCCTCCAGACATAAGCCCTGAGTTGCTGTGGTGCTACTGGTGGGGTTTATTCCCATCCCCAGCAGTGCTGAACACTGCACCAGTGCATCACTGGGAATATTTCTGGCTAGGCAGGAGGGAAACCTATGTTACGTTCTTTCCATCTCCAATTTTGAGGTTTCAATGGTAGGAACACAGGTGGTGTGTGACGGAAACACGAGTGGCAAAGCAATGACAAAAAGTGGTTGAGTTATTCATGGGGCATGAACTAGTGATGAGCACAGCCCCATCCTGGCTCAAGGAGCCTCTGCGAGGTATCTCCGAGCTGATGGAGCCTTGTGGACATCCGAAGCAGCTCCAGTTGACTCAACAGACTTCTACTGAGGGGCAACTGGGATTAGGATCAGGCCCGTAACTTGCAAGCAGTCACTAGAGCTGTTGCTGGTGGTGTTTCATCAGAGAATGTGGTTTTCATTTTCAACAAAGTATTGCATAGGAAATCACTGATTTCCACAACATTTTTAATGGGTAAAAGTCAAAATAAAACACTTCTCTCTCATAAGGAAAAAACATCTCATCATCCCCTTAGCTGACTCAAATCAATTCTTTGCTTTTCTGTGTGATTCTGATGTTCTCACATTTTAGGAACAAGGAACCACAATAATATCACAAATTTTGTTCCATTTTTTTGCAACATTTTTATTCTATGGAAAAGGTAAACAATTTTTCTTCTCTTTTGTTTTGAATTAGAAGGCTTTCTGTTAAACATAATCCTTTTTCTGACAAATTTGTTGTGTGGACGGGATGAATAATTTTTCAGGCTGTATTTTCTTCAAAAATTGTTTACTTTGACTACTCACTAGTATTCGGTGGGCTATCTGGGTTGTCACTGAAGTCATTTTGGCTTTCCTGCTCCTGGAACAGAGGACAAATTGTTTAAACAGAAAAATAACAGATGATGAGCAACAACTAAAGAAATGTAAATAATTCATAAATACTTGTTCCTGCTCGTCCTGGCGTTGGCGCACGGCACAGCCGTTCTCAAACAGCCACGCAAACAGAAAGCTGTTTGTGCAGTGATGCTCACAGCCCCTTTTCCATCACTGTTTGCAAGCAGCAGCCTGAAAGCGGAGCAAATAGTTGCCACCAGTTGTACTGGAAGGGGCAAGATAAGGCACAGCAACAAATATTTTCCCATCACAAAGAAGGGTGATTAGTCCGATGTCATTAGTGTTTTATGTGATCCAGAGCTCAGCTTTGTGTGAGGGCTCAGGACTTGCAGTGTGGTGATCTGCCTGCTAAAACCACACACCTTAAGGCAATGCCATGAGGCTAAATTCATTAGCTTTCTTAAGAGTATGTTCTGGGTTTTTTCCCTTTTTTTTCAGCCTCTGCAGATGGGATGTGTGTTTTCTTAGTACCATCTGGGATCCCAGAACACCTGAGCCAAAGGTGCAGTGAGGATGATGCTAGGTATAAGGGGCTTGACTGAAGGCAAAAGAGTAGCTTGAGATGATGAACGAAAATAATCAAAAATCTTCAGTTAAGCTATAGAGATAGAGAAAATATTCCTTAAAGCATTATGATGTTTAAGAACAGAGTGCATCAAACGGCTCCTTGGGGCAGGAGGCTTTGCAGGAGTAATGGAGCAGGTCCAGGCCATGGACAGTTGTGGCTCCCCAATGCATGGGGCAGGGCAGAAACAAGCTGGGCTCATGGTGAGGACTACAGGACTAGGAGAAATGGCCAGTTTGAGCCAAAGAAGAGTGAGTCGACCCAGCCATCTCACTCTTCAACACAATGTCTCTGGGAGATTAATGCCAGCAATGATGGCAAACATTTCCCAGGGCTCCATGTCTCCATCTGAATTTCCAGAAGCATTGAATTTATCCAAGAAATAGAGCCAGGCGTTTCTCTTGGCAACCCCTCCACCTTTCCCACGGTGCTTTGGAACATCTGAAGCAGATATAAGTCATTGCAGAGCCAACCAGAACAACACCAGCTGCTCCAGGCTCCCAGGACCTCATGCCCAGCTGCTCAGATCCAGGTTCTTCTGATGGTGGTGCCTGTGGGCCACCAAGAAGATGCTCCACACTGGCCCATACCAGCGGGTGGCTCCAAGAGGCGTGTGCAGAGGACTCAACTTTTTGTCTAAAGATGGACTTGAGTAAGTAAACTACAAAGGACAAAGTATTTTACATTTCAGTTTGATAAGGGGCCAAGAGTTTCTCCCACGATACTGCAATCTCCATATTGTCAACTGAAAAAAAAATTGACAATAGTAGCTGGATGCGAGTGGATAAATTTGGGTAACCCCCTGGAGCCATCTCCCCGAGTGACCACACGTTAATCACTTACCTCCAAGAAAGTAGAAGTTCACTATTGGCTCCTTTCCAACTCTTTTCTCCCTTAATTTTTCTGTTCTTCACCAGCACAGTCAGTCGCTGTACTCTTCTTCTCCTAAGCAAAGGGACATTATTTATATAAGGTGAAACAAGAAGGGGAAGAAAAATGGGAGGCAGGAGTGCCAGGACTTTCTCATGCCAGGAGTCTAGCTCTCTGCATGTTTTATAGTAGGACAGAAAAAAACCCAAAACAAAACAAACAAATCATGAGCAAACATCCTACTTTGCCACTCTTCCAGCAGAGGAAATTTCCAGGGTCGGAGCTGGGTGGATGAGCTTTTCCAGCCGCCCCTGACGTCACCTTGCAGGGAGATGCCAAGTCCCCCACTATTAAATCCCTCTTTGTGTTTTACCCAGCCTAATTAAGTTGCTTAATTCCATTTCGTGGATCCATTGTGGGAGCAAAGCTCTGTTCCAAGAATGTTAACAAGCCTGGGTTAAAAGTTAAAGCGCCCACTAATGTGTTTAAATGAGTTCTTACTTGGAGGTTTACCATGGGCTGGAAGATGCCTGGCTTGTCCTGTTGGTGATGGTGGGATAGGCAGGGTCAGGATCAGGTTAAGGTCCCTCTTCCCACACCTCAGCTCTGCTCCCAGCTCCTTAGCTTAACCACAGACTGACAATACCACCTGAAGGAGCTGACAAATTCCCAGGTACCTCTTGAGCTTTGTCTTTAGGAATAATTTTGAGCATCGCTGATGTTGGGTTTTGTTAAAATGGTTCTTCTTGGGATGCATCTTCATCCCTGGGGGAGAAGGGAGTTTATTGCAGCTGACCTCTCTCCTCTTGCCAAGAAACCCTCCCGGTGCCCTCCAGCTCCTTCGTACCCTCAGGATTAATTCTGCAGAGAGAATTGATGGCTCCTTCATCAAGTCTGTCTTCCCTCGGCAAATACACTTCCTCCTAGCCAGCATTAGCATGGTCAAGTGAACTCTTTGCAATCAATGGCTGAGGGTGAGGAAGTTTCTTTGAGAACAGATTGTGTTAGCAAACTCAGAGGCTTGCTGCTGGGGCAGAAGGGAGGACTGAAAGGAACAGCATTCAGCTGCTCTCGGGCTGTTTTATTCCTATACTTTTTGTGTACTTTGCATAATAATGCAATAGAGTTGACAAAAGATTTATTCCTGGCGCCTATAAAATGACACAATACAATGAGTTTTAAATGGAGAGGAGAAAAAAATTCAAGAGAAAAGGTAATTATGCAGACTCTTCTTAAAGTCTATGAATGTTATGGACAGAAATTCAATTAGTGCAGAGGAAGCTGCAGAAGCACTCATTTTTTCTTTCTTTTTTTTGAGCCTTTTAATGTCCAGGCAACGGGCCATATTTAAAAGATGCCAGTTGTGCCTGTGCACAAGCATGTGGGCAGATACAGGCCCATACGTCTGCACGCACACAATCATTGCTGTTCTTCTCCTTTATATCCACACACAGCTGTTCTGTTCGATGATGGAGCACCACTTGCTTAAGTCGAAATATTTTTTATAGATTATGTGTAATCTTAAACTGGTGGTGCTCAACCATGGGCTATAGTGTGTGCATATAGTTTATATAAATCAATAACTCTTACAGAGCACATTTTGGTTTGAAGTACATGTTTGGACTGAGAAGGAGTTGTTTATATGAGTGCTGGGCACCCAAGCCTTTTATAGCATGCCTTGCTTTTTAAAGCTTTATTGAATTCTCACCCTGAATTTTAACAGTCCCCAGAGAGGACTTCGCATGGATGCTTCTTCTTTCAGAAAGTATTTTTTAAGCTTTGCCTTGTCTACCTGCTGATATATCCTCTCAGGTACAAAGTGCCATCAGCTCCCACACAGTCCCTCATGGAAGTGAAACTTAAACATGGAAACTGTAATTGCCATGATTTAAAATGAGTAGCTGGACAAAGCAAGGTGGTGGAGCAGCCACCTCACCCAGAGCCGACAGGAGAGCTGGTGGGGACACATGCCCCAGCCCAGCCGCCTGTGCCAGATGTGCTGACCCAGACGTGTCCCCCACCACACCAAACGTCCCCAGCCCCATCTCAGACCCAACGGGCTTGCCTCTTCCTACAGGGAGGACACCATAAATGTTGCTTTATTCCTGCTGTCAGGAGCATGAACTGGCTGGAGCTGGAGCTGAGAAGGATTTTGCAGAGCTGTAAGGGTCGTGCTGACTGAGCAGAGGAGCTGGTGCTCCTGCCTTTGCCCACCAGCCCCCGGGCACACTCAGGCACTGGGTGCATTTTCCTGAGGCTTCAGCTTTCCTTTGCAGGGGGATCTCTCCAGGAGACAGTGCTTCCTAGAGTTACAAGGAGACGTAGAGAAGCTGGCTTGTTGCCTACGTGTACACTGAGCCTTGGCACCTTCTTGAAGGACACATTGGTGAACTGTGTACTTGGGAATGTGGGGGCTGTGGCCATTAGGAGGCTTTGCGAGGGTAATAAAATGCTCCAGCATCTCCAGCTCTGCTTTCTGAAGGAAGAACTGTCTCACTAGCGACAGGCTGGAGAGTGGACGATCTCCTCCTGCTGTGTCTGCAGGCAGCTAATGCAAACCAAGAGCACCATCTACTGCCGTGCCTCCTGGATTCTCTCTTATTGACATGCCTGGGGTTCAATAAAGGTGCTGTTAGTACAGTCAGGTTTCCCCACTGTTGCACTGAACGTTGTTCAATAGCTTATTAGAGTTTACTAATCAGGAAGCCTCATGGAGGCATGGATTTTTCTACTCAGAACTTGCCCCACATGCGAAACTCAGCCTTTCCAGTGAGCACCTCCCATGCATGTGCCAGCATATCACAATAATGGTATGATAATACTCATTATGGACCGTGCAGCCAATTAAAAGGATCATAAAACAAAACAGTGGCTTGCATTTTTTGGTGGAAGTAACATGTTCCAACAGCAGGAGAAGGAACCTGTTGTCCTGAACTATGCCAGCGCCATCCCAAAGATCTTTTACAAAAATAGTGTATGAAAGGTGTGGCCCAAGGGCTGGGGCCATCATCACCAGGCTGTGCAGAGTGACCTGCCCTCAGCCTGCCAGCAGAAGCACTTGCTTGTCATAGCTGCTCCTCCCCAGGTGTTTTTCCACAGAGACCCCAATTTCCCAGAAAACCCCGTCTTTCTCCAGAGCACAGGAGCAGGACGAAGGCAAGAACAAGTTACAAGGTTGTGGTCCAGTTGCTGGCCAGGCAAGGAGGGGTGGGCAGGCTGATGGTCATTAGGACGCCTGTTCCTCCCCCCCCAGCCAGCCTCAGCAAGCAGGGACCTCTGCCCCCACCAGCACCCACACGCAGGGGGCAGCATGGGGATAAAGTGACAGCAAGTGACTGAAACCTTGCAGTGTGCAACCTCCCCTCTTTGGAAGCAAATTCTTTCCTTTCCCTCAAACATACGAGCCATGACTTCTGATCAATTTTGACAATCCTCTCACTTTTTTTATCGTTTCTTTTTGGGTCTTTAATGTATGGCATAAGCAGAGGCTTGGCAGGGCAGGAGACCCCCAGTACTTTTTTGGGAGGGTGGTGTTAGTTGAGTTGTTTGTCCTGGTTTGATTTTTACTCTGATTTGCTTAGGGAGGTGGATGCTATTTACTTATTTATAGGAGTAGGAGTGTCCTTAAATCCAGATTGGTGCTTTTAGTTATTTCTGGTTGCTTGTAGGGGCTTTTGCAGCCAGTGTGCAGGTGAGTGCTGGTGGGACCCCATCACACAGGGCAGGATGGACAGGGAATGGATGGGTCCAACCTCCTCCATTTAATAGCTTTATTATTGATGTGGAGGAGGACAGAAGAACAGAAAATCCTCTGTAACATCTCTGGCTGGGAGTGTCTGCTAAGGCTGCAGGAACAGGAGCAAACCAAAGGAAGAACTCATCTCTTTCTCTATCATCATTAGACCACATCTGCACCTCATTTTGGGCCACCCAGTAGAACATAAACTATGAGCACTGGGGCAGGAAGAAGCAGCACTCTGCAGCTGGTAGCAGGGGTTGCCATTTTGCTTTAGCAGTGTTTTCTACCCACTTTGAATTTGTGTAATAAACAGCCAAGGCACAGATCAACTGGCCTCATTTTTGCAGGCACTTCTAAACCCTTCCCTGCCAGATCAAGAAATGCATCGTTTGCAGTCACAGTTATCTAAAATAAATTTGTTTTGATACACGCTGGCACAGAGAAGGTGGAGGTCGAATCCCAAACATGAAGAAATCAATATGCTTCATTTTCTCTCCTTTTCCTTCTCTCTTCCATGTAGCAAATGTCCCGAGTTTCAGCAGTTCAGAAAGTGGCTGTGGCCAAGCTGTCACTGCAGGTGTTTTCTTCCCAGCCCCATAAATGTCTCTCCATGGGCTCTTATTTTTCTTGCCATTGCTCCCTCGTCCCCGTTAGACATGGAGTGGTGGGGTCTGCCATGGAGATGAACACCACCAGGGACCAAGCTGGGCTCACCAGCTTCATGGGATCTGTGACTGGGACTTGCAGCTTGATGGGGCACTTCAGAAAGCAATTGCTTCTCTTTCCATGATTTCTTAGAAAACAATTAACAGCAGGAGTGATGATTGCACTTCTAAGTATATCCCTGCTGTCGCACCCCCTCCTTGCCATGAACTACTTTAATAGCAAAGGGCATTCAGGAAAAAAATGGTCTCATCCAGTGAGGATTAACCCCAGGGGACGTTTTCCACACCTTGTTTGTGCTGGGGAGTCCAGGGCAGATGGGGAAGCCCAGCAGCTGGACTGAGGCCCCACAATGCCATTGTGGTTTTTGCACATCAGCAGTGTCACAGCTCTGTGCAGCACTGGCATTCACGGGTGGTATTTTGGGCAGTGTAGCATTTGGATGCAGGTTTCATTGCTTGCACTTGCAAAAGTAGCCCCTAGCTCAGGCAGAGAGGCTCACGTATCATGATACAGATGAGACAATCTAGTGTGACCTTTTAAAGCAAACCACTCGCCCATGCTGTAGTTTGACCATAGCTCTGAAGAGAAGGGTGAAAAAAGCCTCTCAGATGTTACCTTCTTGGCTAAAGCAGTTAACAGAGGACTGCCAGGGTTTGCAGAGTACCTGACTTGGAAGACATCTCTGCTTCATCCAGCCTTGTAGGTCTGTTAAACAGTCCCATGGAGACCACAAAAACATGCATTTTTTTAGAAGATATCAACACTCTGGCTACCTGTCCCAGCTGTCAATCTGAAAGCAAACAGCCCTGCAAGCAGCAGCAGTGGTGGAACAGCTCAGTCCTGTCTCCTTCCAAATTGCCGTGAAGATTTGCAGCCATCTCATTTTAATTGGCCTCTGCTGGATTTGTCCTTAGTCCCTCTTGTTTCCTCTTCTCATTTCACCTAAACCGTTTGCATTTCATACAAGTGCTGTGATGGGTTGTGTTGGGAAGGCTGCACCCTGAGCCTGCCTTCCACTTGTGCAGCTATTGAATCAGCTGGCTATTGTCCCAAAGTACCTTCTTCCTCCTCCTTTCCAAAAGCCTTTGTGAGACACATAATATCCTCTTTAAAATGCCTCATCATGGATGTATCACCTGAGGATCTATTTCTAACTGAGATTCGTACTAAATAAGCATTATCCTTGATGGAATTTTTCATGCATTAGATTGGAAGCAAGCATTGATCAATACAAAGTTAAAATAACACTAAGCTACATAAATACAGGGCTCTGTATTGTAATTATTTGCAATACTCGATCATAACCTTAAAAAAAACATTTCTTACCTCATAAAGCGTGACCTTCTCCACGTGCTGAACACGGAGCAGCTTTTCCATAAGGGTTTCAGACTTCCCTGCCCAACCAAGCAGCCCAGCCAGGCTGGGGAGAGGGCACATTTTTGGGTGCTGGAAAAAAAAGTCATCATTTCTAACGTGGGAGCACAGAAGAAAGGGCAGCTGTGGTAATTTGACATGATACCCCAACCTTTAAGAAATGTGGGTGCACAAAATAAATTTAAAACAGGTTAATAGCTAGATTGCCAAATGCCAACAAATAAATCGAGTTTGTTCTCAGCTTTGTCAAAGGGCTCAGATTGAGGCGAGGTGGGATGTGATCAGAGACAAAAACCATGGCTGCTTGCAATGGTGCTCAGAGGTCACCAAACGTAACGGGGATGCTGTGATGCTTCCTGCATCAGGGCAGGCTGAGGGGACCTCAGCAGCACATGGGTCTCAGAAGAGCACCTTCACATCTCTTCCTGAACCCCCTCTGGTTACAGCTACTACAACCACAACTGGTTTGTCACAATTTTAAATCCATTCTCCAAAATACATATTTCTGACTTTCATACTACAATTGAGACTTCTCTTTTCCTCTGTGGATTTATTCTTTCTGCAGTTGGCTCATGGCAATCAGATCACTTCATCTTCCCAGAAATCTTCCAGTTCATTAGAACCCCCCTTTTTTTTGTTCTTGTAATTAGCGTGAGTCACGGAATATTTTATATTTGGAATCAAGTTATTTGGAGACAGTAGTCCAACGTGTTTGGTTAGCAGGCAGATGAGAAACATATGCAGCAGAGGAGGGAGATGAAAGGTTGTAGGTAAACAGGGAAGACGCATGCCGATCACGAGACCGACCCTCCCACCCCTCCCTGTTCTCCTGTACTAGCTAAAATAGATGCCAGCATTCAAGCAGTCTGAAAAGTAAACGAAAACCAAATTCAGAGGGAAACCAGAAGTAATTTGTAGGATAAATTTTTAATTAAAAAAGCAGCGTTGGATAGCAAGTTTAGCAGGATTAGTTCTAAAAGCTTAAGGCTCTGTTTCTCTGCCCTCTAGCTCTAGCTTTTTTTTATTGATATGAAATGAGGAGAGAGCTTTTTCTGGGTCCATTATAGGGAAGCACAATTCCTGCTATAAGCATCTCTCGTTTCCATCCAACATTACTGCTATGCCCCTTGAAAGGTTGCAAAAAGGCACAAATAGAGCAGAAAGGGGCTATCTGCTTGCCAAATTGTATATTTCAAGCAGGAGATCATGTGTATCCAGAGCTGTAATAGCTTCTAATTATCTTGCAGGGGTAATTTAAATAAGTTCAACTCTTATTTATGAGTGTGACATTTATTTCTTTGTATTGCAGCCATGCTTAAATGCCTTAACGCAGGATCAATACCACTTTGTACCAAGCCAGGCTTGCACAATGTGCTACCCCCAGAAAGCATTTGTTTCGCTAAGCCAGGGCTTTTTGCTTGACCCATCTGCCAGTGGAGAAGTGAAGGATGGGGCCCAGCAAGGCAGAATGTTTCCTGGCTCATGGCTGCTCTCCTGCCTGTAGCTCCTGGTGTCCAGCCACGTATTTGCACAGCGATACCACCACCCCACCACAGCATGTGTGGCCTTTTGTCTGGATGGAGATAAGTGGGAGGGTGAGAGGACATAAGTGTTGCTGAGTATATCAGTACAGAGTACATAAAGTGTGGAGCTGGAAATCTTGCTGTATATAAACCAAAATAATCCCACTTCTACACACTCTTTGCAAATTCACAATGCATATCTATGTGACAGCAAATATGTTTTGAACCCACTCTTTCCCTTTATCTCCCTGTTCCAGTAATCCAGCCTGGTAGATAAAATCAGCCGAGCAGCACCCACGTGGTGCTCTCCAGATTCTCTCTGGAGCACCAACAACAGGGCAATGTGCTGCTTTGCAAATCACATCTGCCTGTGCTTTGGAAAGTTTAAGCTTTTCATTTGCTTTGTGTAGCCACAAATGGACGAGTTTAGTAAAGTAAATTACTTTCCATGCCACCATGTGATACAGGCACTGCATCTGCAGGGGCCAGAGAAAAGTCACGGTTATGGTAGGAGAATGATCTGAAATTGAATCTTCCCTAAGGTGTGTGGTGTTGGACACTGGGAGCTGTTGGCTGTGAGAAAGAGATCAACGCTGTAAAATCTTTTTAGAGGAATTTCTTAGGTAACAGATGAGTCTGACAAGATGCCATGGTCAGAAATCAATGAGATTTGGTGCAGCAGTAATGTGGTTAGCTGATGTCTTTAATCACCGACATCTGTATGGGGAAAAAATAAAGTAACTGAGGTTACTTTGAAATAAAGAAGGGCTCTCCACTCATTTTTATAGGATGCCAAACTAAGTGAATACAGATATCACTGTTCTCCTCATTTTTCTGGGTCATTTGCCTCCAATTCATTTTCTGGTGAGATATCCATGTGCACATGCAGTGTTTTGGTTCAGATTCATGCTAAGGAAACTCCATGAGCTTCAGGATGGTCGGGTCAGGAGTGAACTCATGTTTTGTAGCAGACACACAATTCAAGGCCTTTGCTCTGGGTGAAATCTTGTAAATGTTCTCAATACTGAATAGAATATATGCTCAGCCTACCTGGATGGAGGTTACACAGCCAAAACTGGCAGTGGAAGCGATGCAGCACCTGGAGCTCCAGCATGGGAGTCATTTGGTGCTGCTGACACCAGCTTCAGTTTTGCAAATTGACAGATGAATTCTCAATGCCAGGCTGGACCTGCTCCAGACAGCATTAGGCAAGCAGGGAAGTATAGGGGTAGGAATAAGACAATTATGGCCTCTTTAGAAAAGGATGAAATAAGAGCAACATTACCACGTTGCTCTCATGTACCTACAGATTAGTAACATTACAATTCAGAATCTTTACAAACCCAGACTAGTATCCCCTACTCTGGTCTCCTCTCCCAGTGCTAACTCCAGTTACCCTGATGGAAATTTCTCTGCATTTACACATGGATGCCTGTCTGCAAGAATGAAGCTGCTTCTTCTGAAACTTCAGGGTAGATAAATCCAACAAGGGAGGCAAAAGCAGTGCCCAAGTTTGATCTGACTTTAACAGATAAAAATCAGAGCAGCTCCAGCCAAGCCAGGAGCAATGTGCTGAAATCAGATCAGCAAGGCAGGGAGCAGCAAGTCCAGAGAGTGTCCCCAGGGGACATTTCACAGTGCCTTGATGATACTCCCCAGCATTAGGCTCAGCAGCTCTGCAGTAACGTCCTGTCTGGCACAGGCAGAGATATTAGAGATGCAAGTGAATGTGGTTAGCTGACACTGATTGTCTGGTCTTGATATTCCCTCTCATTCAGCGGTCTCAGAGGACAGCTGATACAGCATATGATTAGGCATGACAAGCTGAACCTCAGAGATGAACAAGCCTGTTGATAAAGGACAAGTGAGCATTATATTTTAATGATACTAGAAATTAGCATATCAAAATCTTGTTCTTTCTTTCCATAGCCCATATTTCTGGAGAGGGAGGAAGGAGCTGTGAAACAGAGGGCTCTTTTGCATTGTAACATATGTTTGTGTCTCTGTTCGGCTGGTTGAAGGTTCTTCATCAGAAAACTTCCTTTGAATTCATAAGTAGCTGCAGTGGAAACATGGGATGTGTGGCAGTGCTTTATGTTTGAAGGATGCAAACTTCATATAAGGTCTCTCCTTTCCCTTTTAATTGCAGGGTGTACACAACAGAGGCTGCTCACTGTCAAGATGAAAAATTACCTTGGCGATTCCTCCTCAACATTACTGCTAAAACACCTCGGGCATGTTTCACTGTGGCCGTTTCAGGAGGGGAGCAATCTCTGCTATTTGAGTCCTGTGGCATCAAGCAAAGGCTGCTGGAGATGAGCCAAATCTGCCAGCAAATATTTTTGTAACCAACACCTTTGTTTTTAAATCCTGTGTGGCATTAATTATTTGCCTGTAAAAATGACACATACAGAGGCGAATGGGCTCTGATGAGGATTTGTTCTCTGTCCTGTGAATCCAGGTGGCTTTGCAGCTCAAGTCAGGAAGACAGGCAGAAAGAGAAAAATTCTTGCTTTTGTGGCTTCTGCCTGCAGGAGCCTGAAGGGAGGGGATGCACGAGTGGAGTGAAGTTATTGGTCCCATTAACTAATCTGCCAAAACTACCTCTCCATTGTCTGTATTTCACCCTCTCACCTACTCACAGAAAACGTGACTGATACAAGCTCGTGTCTCACCAGCCTGTCTTGACAAAAAGCAACCTTGACATCCGACAAGTAATTTTAAGAACTCTTTAGAGTCAAGATTGGATGTTTTCAAATGGATAATCTAAAAATAAATAAAAAGAAAGCAACTATAAAGTCATTGTGCTCTCCAGGAAAGAGAGCTATCTGTTTCCAAGGTTAGGTTTCTGAGAACGTCACTCTAGCTCTATCCTAATGATGTTTTTTTAATAAGAAATGGACACTTCAAAGCTTGAGATAGAGCCATTGTTTGAGCTGAAGCCCAGCAGCTTTTGCTACCAAAAAAGAATTAATTCCATCCACTTTCAGATGGAATAGGTATGCCCATCATGGTGGCATATTATTAAAATTTGCATTGTATGTCAAAATGCTCCCTACGCAAAGGTAGGTTGAGATATTTAATTCCTGTTTATTTAGAGGAATGTCTAAAGACAGACATTAAGAGAGCACAAAGTTTGAAAGTCTATTTGGGTTGCAGTGATACGAAGGCACCCATCGCTGCCTAAAGAATGAGACCCAAGTTTTGCAGGGAGGTATTCTATTAGACATCTTCTATTAGACAAACAAACATGGATATAAACAAACCAGAAAACCAGACACATGCAAAATACAAACAAAAAGTGCTACGTGCAAACCACAAGTCCCTTTCTAGTGAATTCACAAGGGCAAACTGATGCAAACATTTTGTTGTTTTATTCCAACGTGGCCTTTTCTTACTTTTTACAGAGGATCTACTAAGCTCATTACCACTGGATGTTTTAGCCTGCTGCTTGTTCCTAGCAGAGCTGGGGTGTCTGGGACTTGAACTTTAAAGCATTAATATTGCTCTCTGATATGCTGAAGGGGTTCCAAAAATGTATTCTGGTGAAGGCTAACTGCTATCTGCTCAGAATTTAAACTTGGGAATCAAATGCACAGTGGGATGCACCAGCCATAAGAACTGTAAACAAATCTTTGAAGTTTTCCCCTAAACATGCTGGGAACATTTTTCCACTCAGCCTTGAAAGAGTCAAGATTGTTCCAAGTCATCCAAGTAAAGCTTAATTGTTGATCAGCATCCAGAGCAGACCTGCCTGGTTGAGGTTGCAAAGAAAAATGGCTTTATTAGGGCCTGTCAAAGCATAAATCTGATCCCATGCTGAAGATACTGCTTCACTGTCTGTGATAAAGAACCTCTGTGTAACAATAGGTCCAACCCCAGCAGTGTCCCAGCCTGGCTGGGTGCACGCTGCTGTCGGTGCTGGTTGCACTGGATGTGCCCTCACCAGGGGGCTGCTGTGGGGACACTGTAGTTTCAGCTCTCAAAACAGCAGCTCACTTGGGGTTTTAAGTTTCTGTGGGCTCCTGCAGAGTAAATTGTCCCCCTTTGTCCACCAACTCCAGGTCTCACCTGACTTGCTTGCATGCAGCAGCTCCAGGACACAGCAGCATACTGGAGCCACCCTCACTTGGGTGATGAGAGCACTGCCTCCCCAGAGGTCAGATGCAAGGTTTGACTGGAGCACATTCAGGAGCATGGCCAGCAGTATGTCCAACTCCTGAGAATAAACGAGTCTCTGTGTAAGCCAGGAACTTCTTCACTTCAGAGGGGAAATGTAGGCAAAACCCCCTGAAAACACCACTGCCCTGCAGAGAACAAGCTGCACTTCCCAGACCTGCTTCTTTTGCCTTCCATAAATTCCTCTCCTGAGCAAATATTCTACAATTAAATGGAGCATTTCACAGCTCAGGTGAGCACTGCTCTAGAAACACATTAACTCCTGCTATGCTTCTGACTCATCAAGAAAGGAAAATTAAAAGAACACAAACAGAGTTCAGAGAAGTGCAAATATAACCATCAATGCCTTGCCTTGCTTCTACTGGCCACCCAGACAGGGTAAGGGCAGGTGAGAGCTGTACCAGTAACCTCGTGCTTTTTTTTATCTGCTGGGGTGTTTGGATGATGTCCAGGCAGAGGACATCACATCTGTAGTCTATCAGAGTAGAAACACAGTTCAGCCAATCCTCAGCCCAATTCTTCAAAACTGAGATGCAGGAGTGCTCTGCTCAGTGCCCAAACAAACAAACTGCATGGTGTGAATACATCAAACCAAAAATAAAAGGCAACCGTGTGCTATCTCCTGCACTATTGGTGGTTCCAAGGAGAGCACTTCCTAGTTTGGGCAGGGAGGAACAATTCAGCCTGGTACTTCGGGACCCAAGGGGTGCCAAGGATGCTGTCGTGCTTGCAGTGCATCAGCATGGAGAGATACAGACAGCTGCCCTTCATCACCATCTCCTCCCCCAAGCAGACAGATATGAGACAGCTCTAGATCAGATAATCCCCATAGTCATGTTAGAATGGCATGGAGACCAAGGTAATATGCCAACCCCCTCAGTTTATTCCTACATTGTTTACATGTGTTTATAATCTTTCTTCTATACTAAAAGGTCCCAAACAGATGCAACAATAAACTGAAATTCAAGACAGACTGTGAGGCAGAGAGAGCAGAAAATAGTACAAGTGAATCACAGATACTGAAACAAAACAAATGAATCAGTCCCAAACCGTCAAATGAGTAAAGGTTAATTTATTTATCATCCTGGCTAACCTGATATCTCTGACCTCATCTAAATTAACGCAAAAGGAACAAAGCACAAAAAGGGCAGCAGTAATTAGAAAGCCTCAGTAGATACATTTTCCAGAAGCTTCTGTTTCTGCTACATAAAAAGCATCCCAGGTTCATCAGTACATCAGCATGGTCAAGGTACACTGAGATGCTCACTCACACCCTGAGTGGCAGCAGCAGAATTGAAAGGATGTTAATGGATTAACTCTTTCCAAGTTAGAGACCAAGCTGTCTTCTCTTCCCTTTATTATGAAAGGCATCAGAGATAGTGACCAAGACCAGCCCTATCCACACATAAAACAACACCTCCACTGTACACGATGCAATGTGTAGGGAGGAAGACTTCATCTCTCCCAGCAAACAGAGCCTGGCACACTCATAGACTGAGAAATCACTGTTTACTGAGCCCAACTACAAAGCCATTCCACTGTAACATGCTATTATTTTCCTGTGGCTGTATCTATCCCCAACTAGCACTTGAAGTTGAGCATGTGAACTAATGAAAATGTCATTGCACTTGCTGGCTCACAGCAATTATAAATGCAGTTCCCTACAGAAGTGCCCTACACGTCAGTCCTCCCCAAGGTGCACAATCCCCCAACGCCAATATAGAATCATAGAATTGTTTGGGTTGGAAGGAGCCTTAAAGATCCTCTAGTTTGATCTTCTAAAAGTCACAAGATTCTTCCTTAAGGCTCAAAACTTAGAGATAATGGAGTCACAGGGTTCAGTAGGGTGAGGTAGGTGGGAGCACTGCTCTTCAGACTGGCACAGGAAAGCAGCTGCCCCATTCCTCCCACCACCCCTCAAAGTCTCCTACTTGTGGGTCATGCAACAAAAATCATCACCTAATACTTCAATAGCACAAAGAAATGCAAGTTTTAGTGCTTCCTGTTACACCATTAAGACACTTCAACAGGTGCTGGGTAAATCCAAGGTTCCCACAAAGCCATTGTCACTTTTTAATTTAGGGGCTTCACTAGGTTCTTCCCTTCCATTTTGGCTCCTTGGTACGTGAGTTAGAAAATAGATTTCTAATTTATTTAAACACAAGAAGAACTGCCTAGAAGTTCTATGAATATTGTTTCACTTTGCTGATTTCTAACATTGGCGATGCCTTGATGTCACCCTTTTGATGCCCCTTCAAACTCCACACGCTCAGTGGCTTCCCACAGAGGTATTCCTGCCTTCCATCAGGAAAGAAAGATGGGACCCTCCCAGAAAAGCTTCAATAACCACCTACAAAACATGGCTTGAAACATGGAGTTAAATCTAACGAGGGTAAAAAAAGAAGATTGTAGAGCAGAGCCATGGTCATAAAGTGATTTTTTTAATTTATTTTTTTAAGAGTCCTCCTGCATTACTGTATGCTGTACACTGTAGGTGGCTGTGTTTCATTTCTAAAGGCATAAGTGGCTGTCACTGAAGAGGTAACTAACTGGGAAATGGTAGGAGAGCATGTCAAAATGCTCAGTTTCAGAAGGGCATGTGCATTTTTCATCACTTCCTTCCCTGACAGTGCTGCAGATGTTAAGGAATTATTTTCTCTTTCAGAAGAAAAAAGAAGACAGACACATAGGACTGTATTTTTCTGGTTTTAAGAGAGCTAAATGCAGTTTTTGGAAGTGAAGATAACTTCCCACTCTGTCTGAGCAGACCCGGGAGCTCTGACATGTCCCTGGAGAAAAGAGCAGAGCCATTCTAAGAGGTTTTAAAGGTCACAGCTTAACTGAACTGTAATTGACTTTCAAACATTGATCCATTATTATTAGTGTTTGTTTAAAAATCAAAGGCTATTTGATTTGAACTTATTTTGCTGCTTTCAGAGGCTGGAAACACTCAGTTTGACTCCACTGCATTTGGTCACTCCACCAAAACATAAAACTTTGAGATTTTCTTCCAGCTTCTCTTCTTCCCCTCACTCCATACTTCAGTATTCCAAACCCAAATTCCTGTGGAGACTTTGCTTAGCTCTAGAGCAGCTGCTGCTTGGTTTTGGCTTCTTCATTGTCATGAGTACTATCCATTAATATATTTTCCAGCTTCCAAACAGAGAAGACAATCCTGGTTGTGAGCTCTGGATATGGTCAGCAAGGTTCTTCAGAAGTAGCTGCACAGTGAAAACATGAATCTTTTCCCAACATGATTACTGGGGGTAAAACAGCTCCTTTCATGCTTTGTGTTCACAGTATTGGTAAGGTTGGAAGGGACCACAGTGATCATCTGGTCCATCCTCCCTGCCTACACAGGGTCATCCCAGAGCACATGGCACAGGACTGCATCCAGATGGATCTTGAATATCTCCAGTGAAGGAGACTCCACAGCCTCTCTGGGCAACCTGTTCCAGGGTGCAGGAACTCACACAGTAGAAAAGCTCTTCCTCATGTTCAGGTGGAACTTCCTGAGCATCAGTTTCTGCCCATTGCCTCTCCTTCTATTGGTTGGCACCACCAGAAAGAACCTGGCTCCACCCTCTTGACACCCACCCTTTTGGTATTCATACACATTAATGAGGTTCCTTCTCAGTCACCTCTTCCTGAGGTTGAACAGGCCCAGCTCCCTCAGCCTTTCTTCACAAGAGATTCTCCTGAGCCTTGACCAACTTAGTGGCTCTCTGTTGGACCTGCCCCAGGAGCTCCACATCTGCCTTGTGCTGTGGAGCCCAGAACTGCACACAGGACTCCAAATGTGGCCTCACCAGGGCTGAGCAGAGGGGCAGGATCACCTCCCTCAGCCTGCTGGCAATGCTCCTCCTAATACACCCCAGGATTCCCTTGGCCTTCTTGGCCATAAAGGGCACACTGCTGGCTCATGGACAGTTTGTTGTCCACTAGGACCCCCAGGTCCCTCTCCACAGTGCTGCTTTCCAGTAGGTCAGTCCCCAGTCTGTACTGGTGCATGGGGTTGTTCCTCCTCAGGTGCAGGACCCTGCACTTGCCCTTGAAGGTCCCTCCGAAGGGCCACACCACCCCCTGAGGTATCGGCCACTCCTCCCAGTTTTGTATCATCAGCAACCTTGATGAGGAGGCACTCTAACCCCTCATCTGAATCATTGATGAAGATAACACTGAGCCCAGTACAGAACCCTAGGGGACACCACTAGTGCCAGGCTTCCACCTGTGAGAGACAATCATGAGTCATGGCAGTAGCCACTAGAAGATCCCAAACTTCCATCAAAAGGGTAGAAACTATTTTGTATTTTGTTTCCAGTGGTCCAGATGACTTCTTGAACAAGCAGACACACCACAGCCTGAGTGTCCAAGTGGATTAGTGAGAAATCAATTCCAATTGCTTATTTCTTGACTGTTGCAGGGAAGAAAGCTCTAAGTATTTCATTTGGTGAACATAACTTAATCCTTTTTTTCAATTACTGGGTAAATAAGAAAACATACACAATTTTGAAACTGTTTAACTCCATTATGAACTACCAGACCTTCTTGGAATAGAATTGTGGTTATTAGTCCCAACTCTTATCTCAGCCCAAGGTTTTCAAAGTCTTCTTAACCTTAAGCTTATAAGAAATCCATTCAGTTTGTTGGACCCACTGAGGTCTGACTCTTCAAGAGTTTAAGTTTTCATAAGAAAAATTATGGTGACAAACTTCAATTTCCATTTTTAAAAGCAGTGATTTTCATATAAGCACATGACTCCACCTGAGACTTGAAGAAAATGGTTAAATGCTACAGAAGAAGAGCTAGGAGCCAGTGACTGACTAGAGAATGTGTACAAAGCCTCTGGGACATTACTTAAAAATACAGCCAGATACTGAGTATGATTGGTCTTAACATGCTTTAGCCCCCAATGCAGGCACTGGTTCTGTTTGGTTCTGCACAGTAGCTAGCATAAAAATGTTCTGGACCTGAGGCACAACAGTAATATAAATAATATAATTTGGGCACTGACCATATGGGACCAAACCCAAAGCCAGAGCAAGACGAGTGGATCTGCTGTGAAGGATGGAACCGTGCCAGCTTATGCCGAGGAAATGGCCCAAGATCTGATCTCGTTTATGGGAACCAGATGGTGGTTTAGGATTTCATTTTTCCCCCCTCCATGTAAAGTTCCTCAGACTGGCATGGGGAACAGCAAGAAAGGAATGGTGCGTTGCAGCAGGTTGGTGGGTGGTGATGTGGAGTAGGGTGGAAACAGCAGCATTTCCCAGCTTTGTGGAGCTTGACATGGAATGAAACAGCATTACAGACTGACTGAAGTGCTTGATACTCATGGACATGAATGTTTCTATTATTGGATAGAAGCTTTTCCATCTTCTGTTCCACTGAAGCCAACATGGGACCTGGCTGGTTTACTCCAGCTATGGGTCAAGTCTAAGTCTCATGCACATCCACCTTGTGCCCCTCCTCCTCAGAGGCTACAAGGAGATTGCTAATAAACATGTGAGCCCATTGGTTCTCCTGCATGTTGCTCCACTCAAACCTCTACCCATGCTTCCCACATGGAAAGAGTGAGTAAACTACCACACTACTTTTCTCCTATCATTTTTCTTAAAAAGGCATTTTACTTAAATTGAAAAAATTCAACTTAAATGTTGAATAGCAATAAGTGCACAAAGTGCAACGAGGGATGCCAAGAAACTATTTAAGACCATTCCAGCACCTTCACCTTTTGGAGAAAGTTGATAAGCTACTAAGCAGGGAGTAGCACATAGCAGTGATTTTCAGGAGAGAAAAGCTCAGCAACAGCTCTGTCAGGCAGAAGCTCCCCTGGAGAGCTTGACTGCTTAATGGCGGGCAGAAGCCTTGGTAGAGCAGCTGCCAGGTCACCTATGGTCCCAGCATGAGTGCTCATCTGGGCTTGTGCCTTTCTTTCTCCGTATGTATATACACAGCCACATGTGTTTGTACATACATAGACACAGTTTAAAATCTCAGTCAATTTTGTGACACATGGGCCATCAAACATCGTATCCAACAATTTCACAATAAAATGAAAAGCCATTTGCAGTCAGCCCAGCTAAGGTCTGCCAAGTGATTGTCACCTAAGTGAATGCTGTGGAGGCACAGAGGTCCCTTGCAGGATAGCCTGTGCAGATATCATTTCTGGCCAAGAGCAGCCAAGGTGGGCAGAGCAGTCAGAAGACACCCCATATAGTCAACCAACCGAAACACTGTGATCATGATGAGCCCTTCCCTGATAAGAACCAGATGATCCTCCAAATCATTTGGTTTTCACCGCTGGACTGGGAGTAGCTCCTGCCACCTCCCTTCAGCTGAGGGCTGTGGGGACCAGATCTGATTTCCACATCAACAGCCCCAGTGCCTATGTCCAGCTGCAGAAAGACTTGCCAGGTGGAAAAAATACAGTGGGAGCTGCTTATTCAAAGGCTGGGAACAGCATCAATAAATTCCAGAGCCGATCTGTTTGCAGGGGAACACTGTGGAGACAGCAAAGAAGCCTCTGGTACTGCTTCTAATTGCAGCCTTTGCCCTGGGAACCAGAGTCCTTACTAACACAATTATGATGTAGCCAAAGGCAGCAAATGCTTCTGCTGACCTTGGTAGAGGAACAGAAACCTTTGGTCACCACAGGAAATTGCTTCCTCCCCTAGTAAATGGCACATTATCCAGTACAGTCCTGTTCCTGCAGATGAGCCATCTTGTCTTTTGACCAGAGTATGAAAATTACTGTTTGATGCCACCTCCCTCATCCTCACAGATCAGAAATAAAATCCAACAATCTCCAAGTTAGACTTTTGATACAGGAAAAAAAAAAATCAACATGAAATAAAACTTCAAATTACACCAGAAGTACACTCTTACATCTTGATTTACAAAACCCAGCAATACTAACACTTAAAGAGCCCTAATTACAACCCTTTCTGAGCTCTGATTTAATTGTAATTTGATGCTTCAGTTCAATCAGCCTAAAGGCATTCAACATGGAGACCTGCTCTGAAAAAAAGTTTCCCTAAATTGAAATTCTGTATTATGGCAAGAAATTGTCATTAACAACAACAACAACAGGGCGTTTGGGGGAATTTGTCTGTAGAGTGTGGTCAGAAATCCTGAATGATTAAGACCTAACCAAAGTAGGTTCTAACCTCAGAGCATCATCTACTCCTAGTCAAAGTTAATAAGGTTACCATGCACACTTTGTAAATATAAATCTGAAGGAGGATCACCACTTGTGCTTGGACCTCAATGGACCAAAAAAAACCCTCTTCTCTACTCATTAGTCCCAGCACTTTATCCTCAGTAACTCTAAAATTGCACTGACTACCACCAAGGTTTGGGTTTTCCCAGGTAGTAGATCAATCACAGAAGTAGTAAAGAACATCCCCAGGACTGGACATCTCAATTTGATCTACTCAAGATAGACAGTGAGTGGAAAAAATGAGAAGTGCTACCTAAACTGCTAATGAGAGCTGCCATCTAAAAAGATATTGAGACCTTGGGGAGCTGGATGGCTTAGCCAAGGTCATTCAAGAAATCATCAACACAATTGTGGAATACCCTGGTGGTACTGGGCCTATTATTTCTGGTGCTGGCTGTGGTATGCTGGTGGTGGCCCCATGACAGCCTGTGTGCCAGCCAAGAGGTCTTTGGCTGGCTTTCACCGCAACATAAAGCAAAGCCTCCACCTTCATCACTTTTCATCCCTGAAGACCATGTTGAAGGTTTTTTGGGTCTTGTAAGTCAAGGAGATCTGCAAGATCTTTTTCAAATTACCTTTAAAAAGGACAAAGACCTACAAGGTCATTTTTCAAAGGAGAGGATGGGGAATTAAGAAAAATAAATGAATGCATGCAGAGGCATCAAAGGCAAGTAGGACAGGTTGCTTGCATCCTGCCCTGAGGACACTTTTCCTTGGTGCAACTGGTAGATATTGTGACAAGGCCCTGGGGAACTGTGTACCACCAGCTAAAAGCCCAAAGACCTGAGGGAATAAGACATGGACAGATGCTTTTGGTCAGATGACTCATCTTCAAGCAGTCTAAGGGCCAAAGGGTTAAAAGCCATTATAATACATTAGTCAGCCTAAAAGTAAAGGCTTCTGTGGACTTCTGTCCTCAAATAATTATGCCTCAGAGCCTTGCCCAAGGTTGCACAGAAACAACCATGTTCCTTACAGCCCCAGACTGCCAGGCTGTCCTTCCTCGCTGCAATCACAAAAACCCCTTGATGAGCAAAGGGAGCCTTGCATTAATTTCACTGTGCTGCTCTCAGTTCACGATAGCTTCCCATTTTGTGTGATGCTACAGTTTAGTCTCCTACTGTTAAGCATGAAAAACTGCCATAAAGCAACAGCTGGTACTAGCAATATCTGCTCAATCCCTACCACAACCCAGCATGTGCTGGTACTGAATATTGATGAAACTGAAGATTATTACAATGTGGCACAATATGTTCCTTGCCTATAGCTTCCCTTTACACCGAGTTTTCTCCTTACAAGAAAGCTGAGATGCAAAATGAGGATCCTGAGGTGCAAAATGAGCAGCAAGGTCAGGTCTAGGTTCAAAAAACCCACCTGACCCAAGGTTTTGGGAAAGCCCCATGGGAGGGTCTTGCTTGACTCCCGACTTCTTCCTGCTGCAGAAGTCTAACACAGCTACCAAAGGAACCCAAAGATGGGGGATGTCAGGTCTTGATCCATCTGTGCTTCAGATTGCACCAAAGTGTGTTATGTCAGGTGTCCTGAAGAAACAGGCAAACCAACCACTTCAGGCCAGCAAGAGTTTCCATGTGCAGCAAATTTTGTTCTTTCTATAAAATCCAAAATCAAAATCCCTGTTTATCAGATTCAGTTTTTCATTTTGTTGACTTTTTCAAGTTTAAACTGGAAATGAAAAATATTTCTGGACCAATACAGCTCACTACAAACACAAGTGCAAATTATAAGACAATGCTATTCCAGATACAGATAAATATTGGAGTTCTATTTCTGGGAATTAAGTGAATTTAGGAGACCTATGCATCATTGATTCATTCTTTGGTTGTGGTCCAAACCACAGAAGATCCACATTATCAACTTGTGTAGCTAATAAGACACTTTATGAATTCCCATATTCACACACACCCCACTCCCAGCCTAAGAAATTCGGAGAAACAGCACAAGCAGTGTTTTGGATACTCTGGTGGTCTGCAAGTCGGGAAAGGGAAAGGGAAAGGGAAAGGGAAAGGGAAAGGGAAAGGGAAAGGGAAAGGGAAAGGGAAAGGGAAAGATAAGGGAAGGGAAAGGAAGAGGAAGGAGAAAGGAAGAGGAAGGGGAAAGAGGAANGTGGTCGGCAAGTCGGGAAAGGGAAAGGGAAAGGGAAAGGGAAAGGGAAAGGGAAAGGGAAAGGGAAAGAATATGGAAGCAAGTGGCTGGGGAATGTGCCAATGAATGCCTTTCAGCATCCATACACAGGGCTGATTCCTGACCACTTGTAGTGACGACCAACAGACCAACCCTCTCCTGCCTTACAGGCCAGAAACAAGGAGGGGGTGTCCTCAACAGGCCAGCCCTCTCTCCTGGGGAAGGATCACCTTTGCACAAGCCTCTGCTCATCACCCATTCCTTACACCATTCTTGTGCTGAAGCTTTCACACTACCCTGAGGCAAGCTATGCCAGCACTCGATCATCCTTCCTGGTGGAAAGTTCTAACCAGGGATCCAGAGAGATGAATGAATCCTAAACCCACAACTTCTCCTGTCAATAGTGGGCATGGAGAACATTTTATTCTTCACCTCTTTGTTCAAAATAGTTTTAAATACCAATCCTTCTCTGACATAGTTGCAGAGGGACCTTCTGTTTGACCTCATTTGCAAATTTAATAAGAACAATCTTTATCTCATCCTTGAGATCATTAATAAAAATACTGACTGACAGTAAACCCAGAATAAACCTTTGCAGAACCCTATTTGCAGCCTTCTGTTCTGATAAGAAGCAACTTTCTAGCCTGGCTTTCCAACCAGTTTTGCAACCAACAAATGAGAATTTTCTTCTAATGAGGTTTCTCTACCTTGATTATGAAAATATAATTGGAGAAAATAAAAAGCTTTATTAATGTCAAGTTCTACGATAGCCACTGTTTTTCTTTTGACCATAAAACTGGATTATACTGTCACAGGAGAAAAACTACAGTGTTTTGAAAGCCATTTGTTCTAGACAAAGCCCATGGGATGCTGCTGACCTCCTCATTATGTGCTAACAGTTTCACTATTTGTTCCAGTATTTTCCTGGCAGCTAAAATTAAACTGCTGCTCTGTAGATGGAGTTTCCTTTCCTCCATTTGAAAGAGAATTCTTTTTTTATCTTTGCCAGGAGAACCCTCCATAAGGTCTCAAAAATGGTGAGTAGCTCTAAGTTTGCTCTGGACTTTTCTCTCCATACCCTCCATGATTTTTCACTGCACTTGGCTGATTTGAGAACAACCACACACATCCACCCACATTCTTTTTCTTGCATTCTCCTGCTTGGTGACAGCTGCACATTTCACTTGAAGCTGAAGCAATTCAACATGAAACTCTAATGTACTGGGCATTGCTCATCCACCTTCCTTCTATGAGGACCAGACCAACACATCCCCCTCTTCTTCTTGCATCTAATATACTGGAGCAGTAGCTTCTTCTCATCCTCCACATCCTTCCTGGTTCTCTCATTTTTTGCCTTGGTGTTTTGGTTCTGTCCTCCCAGGCTCACACAGTAGCCTTTTGTATTCTTCCTTAGTAATCTGACCCAGTTTCCATAGTCTGAACAGTCCCACTTTGCATTTGTGGTGACCAGAGCATCGTGACTTAGCAGTAATAACTAAGCCTGTTAGATGCACAGACAAAGCACACCAGAGAGATCTGGGCCACAGCCCTCCCACCCAGCACACCCCATTTCTCTCTGCATACTGATCTGAGACACTTCTGCCTGAGGAAAAATAGAAGACAGCAACTTTTCTCTGGGATGCAATTAGCAATTATTTGCACAAACATCTGTAAGAACTGGCCCATGACTCAGCTGCTTTAGACACAGCTCACAAAGCAAAGAAGTCTCTTCCTTAGATGATGGAGGTATCACATGCAAGTTTCATGGTGTGGCAGAGGGAATTGGGTGCAGACCACCAGGGCCTGGACTGGGAGCAGCAAGAGGCAAAGGACAGGGAGCTGAGCTGATCTCCTGAACATCACTCATTCCCTGTATCATAGAATCATTCTGGTTGGAAGGGACCTCCAGGGTCATCAAGTCCAACCTTTATCCCATCATATTCCTGACCATTAGACCATCAGACCATGGCCTCAAGTGCCTCATCAACCCATTTTTTGAACACCCCCAGGGATGGGGACTCCACCACCTCCCTGGGCAACCCATTCCCACCCCCAATCACCCTCCCAGGGAAGGAATTGTCCCTCATATTCTGCTGTTGCCTTCAGTAAGACAAGAGAAGCAACAAGGAGTCAGGGAGAGTATGCTGAGCACCCCCATCAGCCAAAATTCCATGCCCATGGTCTACCTGCCATCAAGGTTGAAGAGTGAAAACACTAGAAGTGTTACAGGAAGAAAGTGAAGGACCATCATGAGCAATGTAGCAGGTCTTTACAGGCAGTTTTACCAGCTGTGGGAAGCTGCAGAGATGCTCATCAAGAGGATTGATTGGCATCAGGGAAGGGGTACACCCAAACAGCAAAGACAACAGCTCTGCTGCCACTTCAGAGCTGTGACAGGGAAAGGGACAGCAGGGGTGCAGGCAGAGGAGAGGGGGTCATGGCAAATTCTTAAAATCAAGCCTCTCAGAAGTGTTTAACTGAGCAGAGTGGGGCAGGACTGCATTTGCTGAGGCAAGGGCAGGGCAGTAGCAGAGATGAAGTCACATTCCCATTTCTGACATCTGGATTTACCTAGTTGTGAGGGGGTTTTTTTCTATAAATCAATAAAGCCTCAATGAGGGGAAGAAAACAGAATTCACAGCACTTTTCTAGGATTTCTATTACCCTGAAAGCTCAGTTAAAGCAGTAATTGGTGTTGGCTTAAAGGTATCCACAAGCTTACCTATGCACAAAGGAAATCTCCAAACCTGGAATAAGTTGGTCAAGCTCCAGACCCACTGTGGCTATGAAAGTCTTTAATACCTCCCCCTGCTCTGTGGATACCTGGGAGCACCTGAAGGAACATATAAACCCTAGTTAAGCTAAGAGGCCTAGGCATCCTACCTGCATATATGGATCAGAAGGGGTGAATTACAGAAATTTCAGGCAAAAAACCCACAAAATTTAGAATCAGCTTCAGCATCAGGACCCAGGGGGAAATCTGAGTCAGAGACAGCAATGGGAACCTGAATGATAATTATGATATTGGTGGCAGATCAAGGAAGATGATGGAGGGAAGCACGTAGGGAATAGGCCAAGGGCTCTCAGCCATGTGGAGGTTGAGCTGATGGTTCTATCTCCAGAGGACATTCAGGAGACAGGCTGAGGTTTCTGTATGGACAGGAGACAGGAGTAGAGTGCTCAGGCAGAGATATGAGCCATCAGTACAAAATCAGGAGTGACCATTTCTTTGCAGATGATGTTGTTCCCAGGTAAGGTGAAGGGGTGTCATCACCACAGAAAATCAGAGCAGGCAATACCACATGGCAGCCTTGGCCCCAGGTCATGCTGTGGCCAAACCCCAAGCCAAGAACAAGAGCCCAGTACAACCACGTTGTTCCACCAAGAAGTAACAAGTTGCCTTAGTCTTAGGACAGAGATGCATGATATCACAGACCAGTTCATGAAAGAATGTTCTGGGGGAAGATCACACCTGAGTGACTGCTCTGGAAAAATTAATACGAGAAAACAATACTTTGGTGGAAAAAAATTATCATCTCTTTTACTACTGTAGAAGCAGAGCTTAAAATCATGGTTTGGACAGTATGAAGAGCCCTGCTGATCAATAGGTAACAGAAAATAACACAACTTGTATTGTGCTTGTTACCTGGCTGATCTATCTCTCAGAATAAAAACAAAAATAACCTGACTGAGTAAACTGATTGCTCCAACTCAGCTGGCAGTGAAACCACGTGGCCCCTGGGAGTCCCCGATAGCTCTCCTGGGGTGCAGAGACAGAAGCAGCACAGGGTGAGAGCACACGCCTCTGCTCATCACCCAGATGGGACAATTCTCCCACCGCCCCCCTGGTGGGAACATGGACAAGACCCAGCAGCTGTCATAAATGAAGGTTTTAAGGCCCCAGGCAAAGCAGCAGTGGCTCAGCTGCTGCTGGACCCAGCCTGTGTATTGCAAGTTGTCTCTGGATTCATGGACATCTCAGTGCACCCTTTGGCTCACGGCTTGTTTGGATTGCAAACACACAGCAGTGGGGATTTCTGATTAAATTATTCAGCCTCTCTCAGTCCAGTACTAACTGTTACTGAAACCCTTTGAGGAAACATCTTCCTTTGACTTCAGAGGATGCCAGATCAAACCCCAGTAACAGTTTTATTCTAGACAGGGAGGATCTGAAATTAAAAATAAATCCACAGATTGACATGCAATTTCTAGATCTTTATTTCCTATAATTTTTTTCAATTGGAATAGCCCAGGTGTTTGCTTGAAGAGAAAAAAAGGATCCCTGTGGCAAATACCTGTCCATTCATTCACTTTCTTTCAGTTTCTTTGTAAACTACCAAATGGTCTAAGAACTGTCCATGTTTTCCAGGACACTGATCAAAGGTGGGATTATTCATGAAGAACATCATTTGACAGAACACGTTGGGGAAAAGTGTTTTTTCTGAACAAGACTTTTCAGAGATCAGGAGCTCAGCATCAAAAATGCCCCAAACAGCCCTCGCAGACATAAAAGGGAGAGGAAAGGCATGGACAAGGCTGCAGGACAGAAATTCCTCTCCTGGTCTCCAGTGCCGACATGGAGACCACATTCCCTGTAATACAGCACTGCCATCACCAGGAGCAGGCAGTAAGCTTTGGACCAAGCTTGTAGAATCTTAGGACTAGGTGGAAGCAGGGACAAGAGCTGCAGCACAGAGCCACACAGGGGTGCAGTGACAAGAGCTGGGGCACAGGCTGGCACCAGAACCTCCCGATTGGAAACAAACCACTAATGGTCACTTCAAGAAATGCAGACCTGGAGCTGAGCAAAGTTGGGTTTAGATATGACAGAGAACACAGAAGCAGAATCTAATATATGAAAAGGTCACTGCATCGGATAAATTTGGACATAACACAGCTGCAGAGCATGAAGAAAGAAGCAGTGGTGTAAAGGCTGCTTTGCTCAACGAAGAAAGAGCAGAGGTGTAAAGGCACGTTAGCATGTTAGAAACAACCCTAAAGCAAGCAAACCAAACTCACAGCCTAGAACACAGCATTCCTACCAAAGGAATCAGACACCGACAACATGCTTTAATATCTCCTGTTGCTACCAGAATGAAACTACCACCCTTGGAGCCAGGGGAGCCAGGCAGGGATGAGCATAACCCCAAAAAAGGGGTAGAAGCCAAATGCACATATAAACGTTTTAATTGCATTATTTCTTTCTCTGTGATAACCGATCTTTTTAATAAGGATTAAACTCTTAAGATTTTGTATATTCTAACATTCTTGGCTTAACTTTCACATAAGGTGTGTTTCTTTTTTGACTATAAAGATGATTTTAAACATCAGCAGCATCAATTTGAGTGAAGAGGCTCAGCACAAGGTGTCCTTTATGTATTGTTTAATGGGATTTGGTGACTATTTCCCTCCAACTGGATTTTCCTGTGGAGGAGACTCTCCCACTAGCAGCCCATGTAGCCCACTCCCCATCCCTACTCCCTGAAGAGACCTTTGCAAAAACACTGCAAGAAATCCTGTTTCTCTACTGAAGCCACAAATTAATATCCTGTTCTATCCAGTATCATAAAGCTGCAGCAAAGGGCTCTGTAGTCACATCTCAGTGGCAGTGTCCCCTATCCCACAGCACCATCTCGTGGGAGACCGCAGTGTGCAAAAACCCGTCAGCAAAACCACCAACTTGGATTAAATCCACTTCCAAGAGTCCCATCCCTCTGCTCTCCCCACAGCTTCAAATCCCTGCAAGAAGCTGCCATGGCCCAGCAGCACCAGCATTGCAGCTTTGCAGGGCTTGCACTGCCTCCTGAGGGAGCTGGGGGTGACAGGAAGCCCCCACCATGGCACAACCCCACCACGAGTTTATTTTTCCCAGGAGGAAGCAAAGCACCCAGCATCACAGTGCAAAAGCCCTTTAACCAGCTGGGAAGGGCCAAGGCTCAGAGTAGAAGTGGAGCAACTATTTAGCCCACCTATAAAGTGCCCTATGGCAATTCTCTCTCCTACACAGAAGACCTGCAAGTCTCAGCTCCCAGAACACAATCAATAGGAGGAAGAGCCCATGCAAGCCCCTATCTCATGTGGTCTATCCAAGAGATGGCAAAACCTCCAACTCCCCAGCTGCAACTACTCAAGCTCCAACCAAATATCCCTTACAAGTCTCCCCAGACAAAGCTGTCTCATAAAACCTCTCTTTGGGCAGTCCAGGAGATCTTACAGTGGACCCAAAAGCATACATCAAGGATATAAAAGAAGCCTGAACCAGAGAAATTTTTTATCATCTCCAGAAAGCGTTGTGGTTCTGTTGTTTGGAGGCCATGACTGAAGTGGATCAGCTGTTGCTTGAGTGATTCCCTTCATATTGATAAGATTTCCCACACAAAGCCTGTTGCATGCCAAGGGAGAGAGGGGCCAGATCCAGCAGATGCAAGGGAGGATCCTGCCCAGAGGCTGTGTCAGGCTCAGACTCACAGCTCTTCATTCCTCCAGAAATTTCCTGGAGAACACATTGGAGGGTGGAATTAGCACCCCTCATCAGAGGAAAAAAAACTGTTTGACTTATTTTCCACCTACTTTTATGGAAAAAGCATGACACCTCCTGTTTCAGAAGCCTGCCTGCAGCTGCAGGTAGTTTGCTGCGATACAGGGAAAACCAGAGGAACCAGTGCTCCCAAGCTTGGGTTCTGCAGGTCACCAGCCGAGTCCCACTATGGGGCACGGAGACACCCGACGCTTTCAACCTTCCAGAAAAGCATCACCTGAAGCATCTCAGTGGCACCACTTTTCCTGATGGGCATCAGCACCAAGCGTCCTCCCCACAGAAACATCTTCTGCTGCCTCTTTAATAGAAATGTCACCCTTCTCAGCCAGAACTGCCATGAGAAAGCAGTAGGAGTACCAAACAGCTGCTATCTGCTATAAACATCTGACATGGAGCATATCAAATTAGCTCTACAACTCAGTAGCTAATGCCTCATCCCTACACGACTCAGCAGCACACCACCCTCAGCCATGTGCTGGGAATCCCGTTTGGGAAGCAGCAGGCAGCAGGGAAGGCAGGAGACCCAGATGTTTGGCTGCATCTCCCACACAAGTACCCAAAACTGGAATTTAGCCTCAGGCTTGCAACTGTAGGAGCTCAGTGCTCCCAATTCCTTTAGATACCAGCCCCAAAGTGTTATTAATGTGAGCGATGTATTGGAAATGTGGTGTGTCAGGCACCCATTAAGCTCTCAGGTGTCCTGCTGAGCTAACATCATCCAAGCTGACTTATTTTCCAAGCAGAGTGTGAAATTGGTGATGGGGAAAGCACTGTGCATGCTAGTCCCACCGCCAGGATCAGACACAGGTAGCAGAGCAAACACCTCTGTCTGCTCAATGAGACCTCTCTGGGGAGGGAGCCAGCAGACAGAGGAGTTTGTGGTGGTGTTTTATCCACCTTCACCTTCTTCCCTAGATGCTCTTTGCCCTGCAGTCATGGCCACTGCAAGTCCAAGCTTGTGGAGCTCAGCAGGGCAGAAAGAGAGGTTCACACTGCTGCTTTCTCCATCCCTTTGATGAACCAGCCCTTGCAGTAAGGTTCTATTATTTCATGTCTGGGAGCCTGGTTTGCACAGATTTTCTTCTCAGCATGAACATTTTGTGCTCTCTCCCACCCAGGAAAATCTGACCTGCTTGTACAGAGAGTCAGTTGCAAGCTTCAACTCCCCAAAACATATCAAGAGCCCACTGTCATCAGCTCATCATCTCCCCAGCGCTCCCACACCTCAGATTCATGGAATAGTCAAGCCTGGCTTTGCTTTGTGGGAAAAGTGGCTAAGAGGCAAAGATGGAAAGGATTTGCCATTGGCATCCAGACCTTTGGGAATTCAAGTCCAACATGGAAAAGCTTCAATCCCATTTCAAAGTCTGCTGTGATCAGGTGGGAGACTAAAACTTCTACCTAGTCTGTAGGATTTGCTTAGAGCTTTATAACAGAAGCAAGATTGGAGATCAGACCCTCTATTTCAGAAGCACAAATCTCAGCAATTAAACTGAAATAGGTTTTCCATTAATGAGCAGTAATTAAGGCTGCTGCTCAGAGCCAGGCAACTCCAATTCTATCCGAAGGTAGTAGCTGTGCCAAAGCTACCGAAGGTGGTAGCACTGGCCAACTCATTACAGGGGCTTAATTTTCTATCTTCGGTGCAGACAGCACTGAAGACCCCTTACTCCATCCCTCCTCTGCCACCAGCATCCCCATAGCATTTCCCACACTGCACAGAAAGGTGCCAGGTGGACAGGCTGGAGTAACACAGCTGACACAGACAACCTAAGGTTTAGGCTATTAGTCAACTGAGAATCTGCCCTACATCAAGTATTTGTTTCTTATTCAATGCAGTTCTTATTCACACCACCCACAACATGAAAGCTGGTTTGATTTTACTGATATTGTGTGCTCTGAAGGCTTTACAATGCTTTAAACCTTAAAAAAAATCCTATTTTCTTCAAGTTCTTCAGAAAGAGTGATGTCTGAATAAGTTTCACCTTGAAGAGGCAGCTCCTCTGAAGAAACCCTGACTGCCCTGATACAAAGCTGCTGTGCCTGGGAGAGAGAAGCTGAGAGCATGGCCCAAAGAGGTGCAGCTACAGGGATGGCAGCATTCCAAGGTACCCATTTACCCTGGAGGAGAAGGGGAACAACTCAGACCACTAAAGATGGGACCTCCCCCATGCTCCAGATGCAAACATTTTTGGACACTGAGGCTGTTCAAAACTTGAATTCAGGGGGATTTTTGCAAGTGGGTCACTCTTTTGGCTGAACTAAATCCCCTTGAACTCTGAGGGCTTGGTCTCTGCACTGCTTCTCGTCTGGGTTTTGTAGCCCGAGCTCCACTCTGCTAATTAGAAGTAGCCTTTAAACAGCACATGAAATGGATATGAAAGATAAGAAACAGTAAATCTAGGGAATAGGGGATGGAGCAGCACGAGGCTTCCCTCACAGGATCAAAGAGGCCTTCTTGCTGTATTTAAAATTTAAAGCTAATTTAAAATTGTTGAGTTGCTTCTCACATACAGCCAGTCTTTTTCCTCCTATGTGGATATCCCCATTCTTTTTCCTCACAGGGAGCTGCTGGCCCAGCCTGCATCCCCAGCCCTGCTCCCTCCCCACAAAAGGAGGGAGTGTTTTCATTAAGTGTGATCAGAGATAACTGCCCAAGCTTCACAGAGCAAGGGGAGAGCAACCAGCCAGCATTAACACAACAGCTCTCAGGCACAGGAAAGCGTGCAGAACCCTCTGCTGCTTCTTCCAAAACCTTGGAGTTTACACCCGGATTTCCCCCAGAGGAAGCTCAGGCTGAGCAAGGCTTCTGGGCACCCAAGCTGCCACTGAGCCAAAGCAACCAGGGCAAGCTGCCCAAGGGTGTGATGTGCCAGAGCCACAGGGCACAGTCCTGAGCAGGTCACAGGGCTCACTGAGCAGGGGAGCAGCAGCACAACAACCCCAGAAAGTTTCCCAGTGAGGGCTGTGCCTCCTATTAAGGAAAATCCTCTTTGCAGTGCAGCTCTTCCCTGGGGCTTCCTGCCCCCAACAGAACTAGCACAGCCATGCACCTCCTGAGGGCTGGTAACCACACTCAGAACCTGCAAGAGACTGTTCACAAGCCAGCTACCAAACTGCAGAGCCATTCACACAGGTCTCACACTTACCATCCTCCAGGAGACCAGCAGAAGCAGACAAGAGCCACAGCAAAAATCCACAACAGCAGCTTCCTTGAGAAGCTGTAAGAGAGCATCCCAGGAGGTGCCACAGCCAAGAACTGGGAGAGGCTTCAGTCTGAGCTTAAATTGAGCTCCAGGGCCATGGGGGAGGGTGTGCAGGGGGCCCAGGTGAGGCTCAGCAGGGGTTGGGGCTTGTTAATGCACTCAGGGCACCCTGGCAGCAGCTGGGTGAGCAGAGACACTGCTGGGGTGAATTGAGTTGAGGAGCTCCTTGAGCCCAGCTGACAGAGAACATCACTACAGCAGGAGATACAAAAGAGCAGGTTGGACACAGTTATTTTTTCTTATTTATATTCATCTTTTGTCCCTATTCTGCTACTAAGTGTTGGCCAGATGTTGGCTAGTTATAAAGTTACAAAATGCAGTTTCAGCCTTTATTGAGAGACCTTGCTTAGGAAAAATATTGGTGGCTTCTGCAACCCTCTGCCTTCTCGGTGCTCAAGGCCTACCCTCTGCTTCTGGCTGTAAAGTCTTCTCCAAAAGGTAAGTATGAATATAGCTGACCTTGTATTTGGGTCAAAGCTTCAAGCTCTGAACAGTGCTATGGCTTCAGACTTCACTGGGTTTCTTTTTTCCCTCTCTACTGGATTTTTTTTAACCTAGATATATCTATTAGAGACTTTTTAAAGCAAATTTGTAGTCAGCAGCACATCAATGTAATTGTCTAACACTGAAAAAAAAACATATAACAGGAATAGTTTCTCAACAGCCAAGTTAAGAAAGGGGAAGAATCTCTTTAGGCTTTTCCTTGTGTATTTTTAATCCCTCTGTAGACCCATGGAGTTGCTGCCCCTCCTCCCTCCCCAGCTTGGTGCCACGGCTGAAGATTCTCAGTTGTCTTTGGTGGCTGTGGAAGAGAGGAACCAGTGCCTGTGCTCTCAGCTCAGCCTTTGGTCTACCCTGGCTGGGTTTTTTATTCACAAAGTTGCTGAAAAGTTTTGCTGGGTGAAAAAAGAAAAAGAAAAAAAAAAAAGAAAAGAAAAAATAAATTAATAACCAGCGACCTTTAAATATCAGCTGAGTCTTTGCAATGTCACAGCTTCCATTCCACATCTCCATCAGTGGGACAGGGGCAAAAGGAAGAACTCTGCCATGCTAAGGTGTTGGTGGCAGTGCCCCAGGGGGGTGCTGGTGCTCTGGGCTGGGTTTTAGCAGAGCTCTGCCCCTCGCTGCTCCCGTGGGAAAGGCACAAAAGAGTGCCAGGTACTCGGCATGGGGTGTGAAATGCAAATTAAAAGCTGGATGTAGACCAAAGCAACTTGGTATCACCTTTCTGTATAAATATAAGCACAGTAACGTTTGTACCCAGAATGATGTGTGCGTGTTCAGTCTCGCCTCCTTCGGCTGAAGAGACACAAACCAAGTGGCAGGAGCAGGGTACTGGGAAGTATGGTCTCAGGAGCCTGTGTCTAAGGGACTCGTTCTGCGGTCAGAGAGCTGCTCCCCTTGGAGCACCCGAGCAGCAGGAGCGGCTCCGAGCCGCCTGCGCTTCTCCCCGTGGGCAGCAGATGGCAACGCAGCCCCGGCAACCCGGGAGAGACGGGGCCCGCAGCGCCGGCTCGGGTGTTCGCCGCAGAATTCTCTCTGTGCTTGCTAAGGGCCTTGGTTTGCTTGGGTGTGGGGCCAGGAGAAGGCTCTTGGGTGGGAGGACCTGCCTGGCCTATGGTGATGTCCTTACCCCCATCTCAAACAGAGCAGTCCCTGTGAACTTCAACTGGAGGAGCAAGCCCCCTGGGAGATGCCCTCAGCATCTTGGAGGGCTTCCCTGGTGCCCTAAATCCCTGTGCCCATTCCTGGACCCAGGTACCCATCTCCACCCTGGGAGAGCCAGGCTGCCTGCTGGGGTCCTGGTTCACAGTGCAGTGGTGCTTCCCCTGGTGCCCACAGGGTGAGATGTGCTCAGCGCTGTGTTTGCTCTCTGGAGCAAGTTTCTCCCTGTTGTTCTTCCACACTGTCAACTTCTCAAATGAAATATTGTTCAAAGGAAGTAAATAGGACAACAGAAGAGAACCGAAGCCTGTCAGCTGAGCAGTGTTTCTTAGGGAAATAGGGTATGATTAGTGACTGCAATGAGAAAATCTTAATGTGCATGTGTATGCATACAAATCATAGCTAAAAACACATCCTTAACATTGCAAAATCAGGCAAAGACTAAAAGTTTCCACATCTGGCAACCTGCACAGCCCAATTTCTCTACAGCTACTTAAAGGGAGGTTGTAGTGAGGCTGGTGTTGGTCTCTGCTCCCCAATTGCTGATGACAGGACGAGAGGAAATGGCCTCAAGTTCCATCACGGGAAGTTTAGGTTGGAGATTAGGAAGAAGTTCTTTACTGAGAGGGTGCTGAGGCACTGGAATGGGCTGCCCAGGGAGGTGGTGGAGTCACCGTCCGTGGGGGTGTTCAAAAAACGGGTTGATGAGGCACTTGAGGCCATGGTCTGATGGTCTGATGGTCAGGAATATGATGGGATAAAGGTTGGACTTGATGACCCTGGAGGTCCCTTCCAACCATAACGATTCTATGATTCTATGAACAACCCCATCCCAACACACTGCAGTGTCACCAGTGTTGGGGACAGCCAGGCTGGGGGGCTCAGAGTGCTGCCTGTACCTGGTCCAGGACCTGAGCTCACACTCCTGCACTGCTGCTGTTGCAGAGCTCAGCATGTGGGAGAGGAAAGCTTTGCAAGGGGAGTGAAACCTGGACCTGAGCATGGTGGCTTGGCACCCCAACAGCAAGAGCCACCCCAAAAAGCAGCTGCCAAGAGCACTGCTGCAGAAAGAGGGGAAGTGCTGAGCAGCCCCACACCAGCTCAGAGCCCTCCCCACCCCCAGCCTGTGCCTTAAGGGGAGGGCAGGCTGGGGGGCTCTGCACAGCTCTGGGACCTACACCCAGGGCAGGGTGAGGAGCCTCAGGCATCACCAGTGATGGTAGGAGAGCATGATCTGCAAAGTCCACGATGCTGGGAGGTGGGACTGGTTTGGGGAGAGGCTGTGGGGCTCGTGGCCAGGCTCAGCTGGCAATGGAGCAGTGGATGCTGCAGCAACCCTGACGCCAACTGGCACAGGAGATGGAGCAGCTTGGGGCTGGGGAAGGGGAGCCCAGGGTGCCTCTTGTGCTTTGTTCATTCTCACATCTCTTAATACCCTACTGCAGGTCAGTGAGATGCTGGTGCCATGGAAACCAGGTGCTGGTCTGATCCCAGGGTGCCCTCAGCATCTGGAGGGCTGCTCTGACACCCCAGTACCCAGGGCCCCCATCTCCAAACCCCAGTAACCATTTCAGTGGGCAACACCATCGTGTTCTGTTGTGCAGTGCTGTGCTGGCACTGCAATCTGCTTACAGATTGCCACTGACCTCAGAGATGTTCAGATGCTTGGCCTTCACTCACTCCTGCTCCTCCTTCCTCTTGTGGCATCCAAGATGTTGGTGCAGGTAGGCAGTGCTTCCCACCCTGCTGATGCCAGGTGGAGAGAGCCAGGGTTTGGGATGTGGCTCAGGGCTCTGATGGTGGAGGTGGGAGCACCTGGAGCCTGAGGAGCTGCTCTCTGGGCCCAACACCAGAGTCCTCACCTGACATGGGACAGCAGAGCCCCCACCTAGCTGGCTTCCCCAGGGGCAGATCAGCCTCTCTCTCCTGCCTGGCCAGGGGTTTTTTCTGGCATCTCTCAGGCAGCAGCAAATTTGGGAGACATCCATATCATTTCTGCTAGGGAAGGTGGAAAACCAAGGCAGCCCCGTTGCTATGGTTGCCACAGACTGTCCTCGATGCACCATCACATCAAGCAGCTCTGCAAGCAGATGTGCTGCAGCTGGAAAGCAGAGCAATTCCCCCAGGTGTGAGCATGGCACAGCAGGACACACACACTGTCCCCTCTGCTCCCATAGCCTCCCCTGGGATGCTGGCTGTGCCCTTGGCTGTGTATCCCCCTCCTTATCCCTATCCAGGATCCTCCCCAGCAGCAAAAACCCCATCAGTAAAAGCAGCACTGGGCAGGGGACAACATGCAATGCAATGCGTGGGGTTGTTTAAAAATAACACAATCAGAATATGTCTTCCAAATAGTGTGTGTGTGCATATACATATATATGTATATATAAAGTGCTTAGTATCAGATTCAAGTTTTGTTTGAACAAGAGGGATGCTGACTATTGCCCATGCACTACAACCATTTCTAAATCTTTTTTTCCCTAAGAAATGACAGGATCATCAATTTATGGGTTCTCCTTGGCTTTGGTCAGTAGGGTTTGGGCCAGTGTGTGGCCCACGTAACTGGGTCCTGCTGCACCCTCAGGGGCTGAGGGCTCAGGCTCTGCCTCCTGCCACTCCCCAGGGCTTGCTGCTCCTTGCTTGGTAGCTCTTTGATACAAGGTTTTTAGCATCTTAACCCAAAATGCACCTGACAGCCTCATCAGAGGTCTAGAGCAAAGCCAGTGCTGCCTCTGAGAGCCAGAGGAGAAGCAGCAGACAGTGTGCAGAGCTCAGGACCTGGGCCAGAAAGTCGTTCAGGTGTGAAACCTGCTGCTGCTTCCCAGTGCTCACCTGGGTCCTCCCCTTTGCACTCAGGACTCATATTTTTGGATGTGTCCCCGTGAATCCCTGGGGCCTTGTCCACACTGAGCATGGTGGGAGTGCCAGAGCACTGGACCAGGCTGCCCAGAGAGGCTGTGGAGTCTCCTTGGCTGGAGACATTCAAACCCCGCCTGGATGCGTTCCTGTGTGATGGACTCTAGGTGACCCTGCTCTGGCAGGGGGGTTGCACTGGATGAGCTTTCGAGGTCCCTTCCAACCCCTAGGATTCTGTGCTTCTGTGATTCTGTGACTCCAGTGCAGCCCCTGTGAGGTGGTGGATGGGATCTGCAGGGTTGGTGCCCCTGTGCCAGAAGCCAGCACCTACCGGGACCCTGCGTGGTTCAGTGGGGCCACGCTCCCTCTGGCCACCTCACCTGTGTCCCCTCTCCCAGGCCCTGGTGGCCACCAGGAGGGCTGGGGGCCTCCTGCCTTGCCCAGGCCCCGTCTCCAGTGGCACAGACACCGATGAGCAGACCTTTTGCTCTGTGCAGCTCAGGGATGTGCCGGATCCTGGCGCCGGCTGGCTGCCGGCCAGACCTCGGCAGGGCCCAGGGGGCTGCTTAAGCTCATTGCTTTTCTTTCAGAGGCTTCAGAAAGCCGCCCGCCCGCATTTAATTCAAATTTATTGAATAATTCTCCCGGGAGAAGCTAGTTCAAGACCAGCCAGTAGAACAGACCCATCAGTGAGATCAGTTGGCACAGCCCCGGCCAGCGCTGTGTCCTCCAGCACATCTCTGTGGGATGGTGAGGGCAGGGCCAGGTGCTGACCCAGGGCAACGTTGGCTCAGCTCTAAACCTGCCTGGCTGTGTTGCCTCCAGCCCCAGGGGATGTTTTGAGGTCTGTTCATATCCCTCCTGCTTACCCCCCAAACCTGTTCCTGCCTTCGAGCAGTTGTCCCCCAGGCAGCAGTGCCAGAACGGGGCTGGTGCAGCCCTCATCTGTCTCCAAACCCTGTTGCCAGCTCGGGGTGCTGGGAAGCTGGTGAGATGGATGCGATGTGGCAGGGGATGCACGAGCACTGCTGGATAGAATCATAGAATCACAGAATCATTATGGTTGGAAGGGACCTCCAGGGTCATCAAGGCCAACCTTTATCCCATCATATTCCTATGCACAGATGCACACCCTACTGCAATGAGATTCACATCCACCATTGGGTGCACAACCTGAGGCCACCTGGGCAGGAGTGGGGACGAGCCAGAGCCATGCTGGGAGTGCAGGGATGTGTCCCCAGCTCCAGTGGGTGGGTGGTGAGACCAGCCAGGTCCTGGGAGAAGGGCTTCTCTGAAGGAGGTTGCTCTCCAGAAAAGCTGTTGCACTCTGTGCTCAGCCCTGAGTAGTTTTAGGGGCACATCATGTGCCCCATTCCTTATGTCCCCCTGGGAGCTGTCCCCAAGGATGGTGAGGCTGGGGACAGGCTGCCTCCCCCCCTCGCTGCCCCGCTGCTGTGTGGCTCCACGAGGGCAGCCCACGGCACGCCTTGTGTTACACAATTAACCACTGCTTGGAGGAAAAAATAATGATCCTCATAAATGAGAGCAGCGCACGTCGGTCAGGGCCTGACGTTGGTGCAGGGGCATGTGCAGTCATGCAGCAGGGCTCTGCTAACCATTGCTGCCAGGCCTGGGGGAGAGCAGCCTTCCCGTTAGCCCTGGGCACGTGTTGCTCTGCCACACGTACAGAAGGGCAGGTTCACACCCGGCTCCAGCAATCCCTCCTGCCCCAGGCTGTGGGATGGGACCTGCAAGAGCTCAACCTGCTTTCCCTCAAGGCATGGGATGAGGAGATACTCTGGAGTCTGGAAAACAGAGCATGGAAAACAGAGCCCCCGAGGCTGCGATTCCGCCTGGAAGGGGCAGGAGTGCCTGGGGGCCTTGTCCCAGTGCAGTGGCTGTGCTGCAGTGTGGGGCCAGGACATGGAGTCCTCCCTCACCTTCCTGGGGTCTCCCTTGTCACCATCATCAGCTGTTGACCTGTTGGAGCCACCACCCAGAGCAGCAGGAGGGGCTCAGCAAGCTGTGGCCAGGGGCACCCACCCCACTTACAGCGCATGGTCTGGCCACAAGCAGCACAGAGCTGTTTCTGCAGCAAAAGCTGGGGTTTGCTGCAGGATCCTGATTTTCCTGTGCGGGATGCACGGGTGGGTTAGGTCAGAGCAGGGGTTGCAATCCCACCCGGTGTCCCAGAGGGTGCCTGGGGAGGGCAAGGCGCTGGGTGTTGAGCAGGGAGGGGTCGAGCACTGCCCTAACAAACCCCAGGAGTGTTCATCTCGGCAGAAGCCGCCCCAGGTTTGCCCCAGGGAAAAGCAGTCCTGGCTGTGGGGACCGTGCTGGCCGGTGCTGAGATGACCCCGAGCCGTGCCGGGCCCGGGGGCTGCACAGGGGGCGGCAGAGCGCCCCCACCCGCCGTGGGGCCCGGCCGCGCTGCCGCAGGGGCAGGCACGGGGGAGCATTTTTCAAACGGAGCTGGCAGCGGGGTTGGGGCCGGGCTCTAACGGACGAGACGCGGGTGGGGGGGAGCTCCTCGCACAGGCGCTCGCCGCC
>VZRW01005031.1:178132-192655 GCA_013398125.1 Aegotheles bennettii
AGGAGCCCTCGGCCGCCTCCATGGCCAGCAGCCGCCTGCAGCTCAGCACCTCGCTCGCCTTCTCCGACCTCACCGAGGAGCTGCTGGACGCCGGCACGGACGGGCTGCTCCGCGAGCTGGAGGACCTGCGCTCCGAGAACGACTACCTCAAGGTGGGCACGGCAGGCACCGGGCACGGCTCGGTGTCCCTGGGCAGCAGCGTGACAGTGTGACATGCCAGGGCACGGCTCACCAGGGCTCGGCATCCCTGGCCATAGCGTGGTTCAGCATCCTTGGGCATCCCGGGGCACAGCTTAGCATGGCACAGCATCCCTGGGCAATAGTATGGGTCACCAGGGCTCAGCATCCCTGACCATCCTTGGGCATCCTAGGGCATGGCATCCCAGGGCACAGCTTAGCATGGCACAGCATCCCTGGGCAATAGTATGGGTCACTATGGCTCAGCATCCCTGGCCATAGCATGGTTCAGCATCCCAGGGCACGGCTTAGCATGGCAAATGTCCCTGGGCAATAGTATGGGTCACTGTGGCTCAGCATCCATGGCCATAGGATGGTTCAAGAACCCTGGGCATCCCAGGGCACAGCTCAGCATGGCACAGCGTCCCTGGGCAATAGTAAGGGTCACTATGGCTCAGCATCCCTGGCCATAGCATAGTTCAGCATCCCTGGGCATCCCAGGGTACGGCTTAGCATGGCACAGCATCCCTGGGCAATAGGATGACACAGCATGACATGCCAGGGCATGGGTCACCACAGCTCAGCATCCCTGGCCATAGCATAGTTCAGCATCCCTGGGCATCCCAGGGTACGGCTTAGCATGGCACAGCATCCCTGGGCAATAGGATGACACAGCATGACATGCCAGGGCATGGGTCACCACAGCTCAGCATCCCTGGCCATAGTGTGCTTCAGCATCCCTGGGCATGGCATCCCTGGCAATAACTTGGTGTGGTGTGGCATCCAAGGGTAAAGGTCATCATGGCTTAGCATCCCTTGGCACAGCACAGCATCCCAGGGTGAGGGTCAGCATGGCACAGCATCCCTGGGCATTGCATGGTATCCCAAAGCGTGGCTCAGCATGGCATGGTATCCCTCGGTGTGGTGTGGCTCAGCATCCCCAGGTAGGCTGTGGCAGTGTGGCATCCTAGGGCATGGCTGGGCACAGCTCAGCTCAGCACTGCACAGCTTCACTGCACGTGGCCTGGCTGGACTCTGGTGCAGCTGGGGATGGCCTGGCATGCTGTGGCTGGGCTTGGCTCAGCTTGGCATGATCTGGCATGGCTGGATGTAGGGCATGGCTTGCCTAAGCCTGGCATGGCCCAACTGGACATGGGGCAAAGCTCAGCTTGGCACAGCATGGCCCAGCTGGGCATGGTCCAGCGTGGCGTGGCTGGACACTGCTTGGCTCAGCACAGCATGGCACACTTTGGCACAGGGCACACATTGGCACAATATGGGCTAGCTTAGCCTGGCATGGCCCAGCTGGGCATGGTCTGCCCTGGCATGGCATAGATGGCACAGCTTGGCTCAGCACAGCATGGCCCCAGCTTGGCATGGCTGGGCTCAGCACAGCCTGGGCTGGCACAGCTTGGCAAGGCATGGCTCAGCATGGCACGGCTGTGCTCAGCCCAGCTTGGCATGGCAGAGCATGGCACAGTTTGGCTTAGCTCAGTTTGGCATCCTGGCACACAGCATGGCACAACCTGACCCTGTGCTGCTGGGCACAGCTCGGGGCACAGGGTGGGATGCTCCCTGTGCCCCCCCTGCCCGCTGACGCTGCCAGACCCTGGGGACATTTTCCAGCTCGCTTCTTCCTGCTGATTCCCATGCTCCCTGGGGTCTTTTTCCGGGCGTGTGGCATGTGGTGAAGCCAGGGCAGATGTGCTGTGTGGGGACAGGGGCACAGAGCTCTTCTGCCTCCAGTCACGCATCGACCCAGTGCACCCTGGCACACACTGCCTGCTGTGGGGTGGGCACAGACACCCCCAGGTGCCACATCCCGGTGGGCTGCAGGCATCTTGCACCCTCTGCTCTTCTTCAGGGTGGAGCTATGGATGAGATACTTGGGCAGTCACCTGCAGGGGGGTTCAGGGGTGGGTATGGCATCTCACTGGCTGCTCTTTGAGTGTCACAGGTTGGAAATCAGACCAGCTCCCAACCACCAGTGCCAAAGTTCGTAAATGTGTTGGCATTGTAGCTGCGAGGTGGGAGCTGGGCACTGGGTGACGCGTTTGAAGATGCTCAATCAGGCCCTTTGTCCATTAGCAAAGCCCTGGTTCACAGCTGGTGTCCCAACTCCTGCCAGAATTAGCAGCAAGAGCTTAAGGGCTTTGATTTACTGAGAGCTGGAAAAATACAGATGAGGCCCCTCCGGTTTCCAAGAACGCACGTGCAGACGCTGCCGTTGGTGCAGTCCGTGCCATTGCTTCCTCCAGTGCCATGGGGTCTGCCCAGCAAGCTGCAGGCATGGGGGTGCGGGTATTTTACCTGCCAGGAGGGATGGCAGCTCACATCCCTTGGCCAGGAGCAGTGGGGAAAGCAGAAAGCTGATGGAGACGTGCCCAGAAGCACCGTGGAGATGATGGTCGCGTCCTCTCTTCTTCACTGTGTCATCTCCTATATGTGCCACTACATGTGCCACTACAAGGGCATGCAGTGATAGGGCAAAGGGGAATGGTTTCAGACTGCCAGAGGGGAGATTGAGATTGGATATGAGGGAGAAATTCTTTGCTGTGAGGGTGGTGAGAGCCTGGCCCAGGGTGCCCAGAGAAGCTGTGGCTGCCCCTCCCTGGCAGTGCTCAAGGCCAGGTTGGATGGGGCTTGGAGCACCCTGGGCTGGTGGGAGGTGTCCCTGCCCATGGCAGGGGGTGGCACTGAGTGAGCGTTAAGGTCCCTTCCAACCCAAACCAGTCTAGGATTCTCTGTACTCCCGCTGGTGCCTGGGTCCCTCTGCTCACACCCCCTGGGATGCTCACCCTGGTTATAATCACCGTGTTTCAGGGAGGGTTGTAGCTCACATCTCAGGAAATTGGAGCAGGAGACCCCTGGGCTGGTACCCTGGCTCCAGCTGGGCAGAAGCCACAGCCAGGCGCACGCATCCCTTGTGGTCCAAATAAAAGATGGAATTTTTACCCAGTTCCTTCAGCAAGGAGCAGAAACCTGTGCTGGGCTGCAGCAGGGTGCTGGCTTGTGCCATCTCTGCTAAAAATTTGGGGATTTGGGGCTTTATGGCAAAAATAAAGCCCTAACCCAAGGGATCAGCATCACCCACTGTGCTGTGCAGCCCGGGTGGGAGAGCAGCATGCAGGGACCTTGTGGAGGTGGCCCCTCGGGCATAGATGAATCAGATTAACAGAGGTGATTTATTTCCTAGGACTCACCCAAATAGCTCAAATGAATATTTTCTTATTTACTCATCAGAGCTGGGTAAAACCTGGTGTGTTTTTAAAGAGAAACAAGGATTTGGGGGAGTAGGAGGGTTTTGGCGACGTTTTGGCACGGGCCAGACGTGTGTGGTGCACACTGGGGTTTGGAGCTTCCCAGCAGAGCACATCACAGCCCTCTGTGGCTGTGCCAGCTCACGTTGCATCCTTCCTCAGCTGCTGTAATAAAATGTACATATTTAAGCACTCTTCACCCATTTCCCTTTGCAATTCAGATTTTTGCAAGGTTCTGCCTTCCTCCTCCTGCTCTGGGCACAGCGGGCTGGTGCCTCCTCTAGCTTCTGCTCTGGGGTGCCTGCCCCTGCCCTGACCCCCCGTGAATAGGTTATTTCAAGTGTTTCCCCCAAAAAAGGGGCTGTTTCTCACGTGCAGCAAGGGAGGAGGCATCTTGGGTGTCCTTGCCCCATCTCGCCGTTGCCTTGCGGTGCAGAGCAGCTCTCAGCCCTGCTCAGTGGGCTGGAAAATGTGAGATGTGATCCGGCAGCAGCTGCGGAGGGACAGGCAGACAAAGAGTGGGCACGGGAGAGGGTTTGGAGCGAGGGGAGGGGATGCCTGCAAACCCTCTCCTCTCCTCGGGAAGGGGCTCAGGCGAGAGCTGGCAGTGCAATCCCACCTGCCCCCCTCCCACCCCCTGCATCCCTCGGGGTTTGTGTGCATTTTCCAGCTCCATGAGGAAACACGGTGGGTGGAATATTGGGGGGTGCCTCCTTCCCCCCGAGGCAGCCAGAGGCTGGCATGTGCCATCAGTGAGGGCTCCGTGGGAGCATCCCACGGGGACACCCGGGGCTGCAAGGGGGACCTGGAGGTTGCATTTGGGCAGCCCTGTTGACACTGGGTCCTGGCTCTGCTGCTGCTCAGGTCCTGCCCAGGGACAGGGACCGTGCCCAGGGGCTCCATAACCACAGGCAGTGATGGGGCACAGGGCTCTGCCGTGTGTCACCCCACCAGCAGCCACCCCAGCAGGGGCTTTGCAGCCTCGTGTTTTTGAGATACTGCCCACCACGGAGAGCCCCCAGCTGTTTGCCTGGTAATTTATGGGGGCAGGTGTAAAGCTGAGAAATGTTGATTTTTTCCCCTGGCCGGCGTGCTGTGCTCTCTGCTGAGCTGGAGCTGGTGTGCTGGCCAGGGCAGGGCACAGCGGGGTGCAGCCTGCAGGCTGCTGTGCTGAGCTCCAGCCTGGCACAGAGGGAAGGATGGCTGATGTTTACTGCCAGAGCTGGGCTGGGGCTCCTGTTCATGCACCTAAAGAAACCCCCACGTGTGACACGTGGGTGTCCCTTACCCACCCTTTGCCCCATTGCAACCCAGCGTGGGCTTGGGCTGAGCTGCTTTTGCTGGGACCCCATAGCTGGCAGGGGATGTCCCTGGACACCCCGGGCAATTTCCCTTCGCAATCCCCTCTGACTTTAGTTTTTTCCCCTAGCAATTTCTGACATCACCCCCTCCTCTGCTGGGGGCTCAGCAGTGATGGAAAGCTGCACTTTTGTCCAGTACTCTCAGGGGGAGTGGTGTTTGTTGCTCCTGGGGCACAATCCCTGTCTTTGCAGTGGGAATCGCATGCTCTGCTGCCCATGATCCCACTGCTGGCACCGCCCCTGGCACAAAGGCACGGGCAAAACACACGGGTGACTTCCACCCATCCTCCTCTGCCTCTTGTGCTGGGGTCTGGGGGTGTGGGTGGAGAGGGTGAATGCAGGCAGGGCTGTGCCCCCCATGGGCTGCCTGTACCCCACGAGTGCAGGCAGGGCTGTGCCCCCCATGGGGCTGCCTGTACCCCATGAATGCAGGCAGGGCTGTGCCCCCCATGGGGCTGCCTGTACCCCATGAATGCAGGCAGGGCTGTGCCCCCCATGGGCTGCCTGTACCCCACAAATGCAGGCAGGGCTGTGNCCTGTCTTTGCAGTGGGAATCGCATGCTCTGCTGCCCATGATCCCACTGCTGGCACCGCCCCTGGCACAAAGGCACGGGGCAAAACACACGGGTGGCTTCCACCCATCCTCCTCTGCCTCTTGTGCTGGGGTCTGGGGGTGTGGGTGGAGGGGGTGAATGCAGGCAGGGCTGTGCCCCCCATGGGGCTGCCTGTACCCCACGAATGCAGGCAGGGCTGTGCCCCCTATCCCCGTGAATGCAGGCAGGGCTGTGCCCCCCATGGGGCTGCCTGTACCCCATGAATGCAGGCAGGGCTGTGCTCCCCATGGGGCTGCCTGTACCCCGCGGGCAGGCGGCTGCTGCTTGGCTGTGCCCCAAGCCTGGGGCTGCCAAAGCCAGGGGGGGGGTGTGCTGTCAGCAGCACGGCAGCCAGCCATCCTGCTATTTGCATGATCCTGTTTTGTATCCGTTGCTGCTTTCTGTTTCTACGAGATAGTGGATCCTGCTGAGGAGCTGTGAGAGTTGCACAGCACAAATCCCCTGGGCTGGTGTGAGCTTGCTGCATTCCTGCAGGTGCCTAAGGCAGCGTGTAAGTCCCCTTGGGCAGGAGCTCCGAGGGTTTAACCCTTCTGCTGTAACCCGTGATAAGTCTGATCTGCATTTTGAGGTGTGCTCTGCCATCTCCACCGCTCCCCCTCCTGCCACACCATCACCCTGAAGCTCAGCATCTTGCAGGTCTTGCCCTTCCTGGACAAGCTGATGTCCTGCAAGCAGGTGGATGGGCACAACTGTAGCTGTTGCCTTCTCCTGCTCTGAAAATGCATGGGGTTTTTTTTCTGAACAAGAACCAGGCAGTTTGCATCCCACCTCACCGTTTCTTAGTTTCCTTAATAATCTCCCCAGGGAGAGGCAATGTCTCCGAGGTTTGCTCGGAGAAGGTTGAAGGTACATTGTCTCCTGCAAACAGAAGCAGGGTGTTTGCTTCTGCACTTGGGCACTGAGAAAAGCCTCCCTGGGCTGCAGATCCCCAGTGTCTTTTCAGGACAGGTGACTTCTGGTATAAAAACCCCATGAAACCTTTGCTGGTGCAGAGGTGGGGTGAGCAGGATTGCAGCAGTGGATGGACCTCCAGAGGATGGAGGTGGTGAGGAGCCCATGGGTGCAGGCACGTTGGAAAGAAGTCACTGACCACATCCTCAGTGTTGCCCACCCTGTCTCTGTTTCACACCTTATTTAGCATCACTTAGGGCAATTTGTGCTCACAGTGCTGGCCCTGGATTTGGGGTGTTTCTAGGGTGTTTCTCGCCAACCCTGGCTTTGCACTCACCTTTATCTGAGTGGATCTTTTTCACTTTGATGTCACAAAGATGGGCATCAACTCCAGGAAAGGTGCAGATGCAAAGGATGAGGCTCAGCAGCCGCTGGGGAGCCCCAAAGCCATCAGGGAATCTCTGTGCACCCCACGTGCTGCCCCTGGACACCGCAGGGCTCTTCTGCCCACGCAGCCTGGCCATGGAGGGGTCAGCTCTGCCATCCCAAGCTCCTTTCCAGCATGCTGGCATTGTTTTGCTCTCCGATCCTAATCCAGTTACTACGGCTTAGTGGCATGGCTTGCCTCCACGGGCCGGGCTCGGGGCAGGCTGTGCAGCTGCTGGGCTGCAGCCACTCGAGGGGTTTATTGGCATGATGGGGTGCGGGTGAATTCCAGCAGCTGTACAAAGGGAGGCACGGCTTTCCCAGCCCCCACCAGTGCTGGCCCTGCTGCAAACCCCCCCAGCCCTCCTCCCCGTGAGCTCTCTGCTAAGGAGCTGCTCAGGGCTGTGCCGGACATGGCCTCCCCCGAAAATAACGGTTGCTACAACCCGAGGCATAAACAAGCAGGAGCTCTTAGCACGGCGAGCCCAGGCTTCCTTCCAGCAAATGCAGGGCTTGGCTGGGATTTTTCCAAGGTCCCTGCTCCCTGCCCTGCTCGGCTGCTGCCCGGGGAAGCCGCATGGCGAGTGGGAGCCGGTGCGGTCAGCGCTGGAGCAGGATGCAGGCAGCCCCGAGTGCCTCTGCAGCCCTATTCGAGCCATGATTCATAGGATTTGGTGGTGAAAGGTTGTTTTCCACCACCCTGCTGCAGAGTGCCTGCTCACAAGTGGTGCATAATGCATTTTTCCCTATGGAAACTCCCGAGGAGTAGATCCCATAAACCAGCTCCCCAGGCTGGTTTGGCTCACAGGGGTTGTGCTGGTGTCCCCATGGCTGTGGCACCATCGGGGTTGTTGCCCCGGGGCACATCACAGGGCTTTCAGGGCACAGTCTTTGGCTGTCCCTGGAGCAGCCCTGCTGCCTATCTCAGTGCCTCGGGGCTGTTTCTGCCCTGCTTTTGTGCCCAAGACCCCCAGGAAGAAGCAGAGCAGCCGAGGGCAGTGGGATGCTGGTGGCCACGGTGCCGCCGGGCTCTGGCAGCCTGGGCTGGGAGATAATCTGGGATTGTCTAATTGATGTTCCTTATTTGTCATGTAGTGTTTAAAGCCAACAGTGAGGGACTGTGACTTGGCCCTGCAGCTGCTGCTCCCCCTCCCCAGGCTCGGCTTTGCCTTTTGGGGGAATTCTTGCAGCTGGGGCTTTGTCCGGGCTGGGCGAGCGTGCCAGCGCCTGGCAGAGCCAGCACCGTGCTGCTCTCTTGGGCTGAAGGTCACTGTCCTGGGCAGTGTTGGGAGCAGCAGGGTCCTGTCCCCCTCTGCCCGGGGTGAATCGGGGCTGTGTCCCCCCGCTGCCTGTGCTGGGTCCTCATCCTGTCCCTTCCCGGGCTGTGCAAGGTGCAAGGTGACAGCGTGAGCCCCTCACCTCTCCAGTGATGGTTGTGTTTGGTGGTGATGGGAGGTGTTTAGTGGTGGAGGGGGCTCTAACAGGAAAGCAGATGCTCGATCCCCTCCCAGGAGCGTGCCGGGTCCACCGGGTGTTGTCGAGAAGGAGAACACTGGGGTGTTTGCTTGGAGGGTTTGGGTTGAGGCGATATCCACAGGGACATGCAAAGAGATTTGGGCAGCCCATGTGGGTCCCCAAGGACTGGAGGGGACAGTCCTTGAGCATCCTTGGTGCCCGTGTGGCTGTTGAAGGGTGCCCCGTGGTGGCCCGAGGTTCGTCACCATGAGAGCTGATGAGACTGTGAAGGGGTGGAAGGGAGACCCAGCCCAGTGATTGCTGCTTGGTGGCAAAATGAGGGGCAACCTTTGGTCCCGAGCGCCAGCAGCATCTTGCTCGTGTCCCTGTGTTGCCTCCCCTGTCCTTGCCTGGCATCTCCTCCTTCCCTCGCCTGGCTCCCTGACACATCTTTTCCAAAGACGACCTACATTTCTCTTGCCGTGGCTGCCGCCTGTGCTGCTCCTGCAGCTCCTCTCCCTCCCCCACCTTCCTCTTTCTTTCACCACAAATATTTATAGGCGCCCATGTTGGCTGTCCCATCCCCCCCCCAGTGGCTGGCTCGCCAGTGGGTGATGGTGCCCAGCTGGCTCTGAACCCTTTTCCTGCAAGGATGGGGCTTGACCCAAGGGGTTGGATGTGTGTGGAAACAGCTCATGGGATGGAGGAGGGCAGGAGAGCCTTGGTGGGGAGGTGCCCCAGGGGGAGAAGAGGGGAGAGCAAGCTGTGGGGTCCATCCCCTCTAACACACATCTCCCCGCAGGATGAGATCGAGGAGCTGCGTGCCGAGATGCTGGAGATGAGGGATGTCTACATGGAGGAGGATGTCTACCAGCTGCAGGAGCTCCGGCAGCAGCTGGACCAGGCCAGCAAGACCTGCCGCATCCTGCAGTACCGGCTGCGCAAGGCCGAGCGCCGCAGCCTGCGCGTGGCACAGACGGGGCAGGTGGACGATGAGCTGATCCACAGCCTCGAGCAGGACGTCAAGGTGAGCCCGGGAGGGTCCCCATCCAGGCAGTCCCCAGGGCCCCCAGAGTGGTGTTTGGTGAGATATGGATGTGGTGGCTCTTGAGGCTCAAGGGAGTGGCAGGAGATGTTGGGGCTGTGCCATTTATGGGGTGCAGCCCCTTAATGGGAGCATCACCATTCCCCACTGGTGGAGATGATACAAGAAGTGGGAAGCAGTGCTCGTGGCTCATGGATGGTCTGGGTGTAGGCATGTTTTGAGCGTCCTGGGGGGGTGGAAAGGGCCAGTGTTGCCCAAGGATGGAGGTATCAGTGCCACATTCAGGTTGGAGCCCAGTCTGGCTGCATGCTGCAGGGTCAAGCTCCCTTATCCTGCACCGATGGGGACGGGACAGGGCCACTGCCATGGGCTGGAACAGCACGAGTGTGCAGGGAGGGAGCGTGGGGACCGGGGGAGCTGGGCACTGCTCCTCCTGGGTGCCAGAGGAACCTCGCAGAGCCCCGGGCATTGTGGCAGGTGGGCTGGGACAGGGCAGGGGGGTTTCTGCAGGGTCACATTGCCTTTCCCTCACCAGCCACTGGCCCTGGAGCAGCCACCAGTGCCAGTGAGTATTTGCTGAGGGCTCTTGCTGACACTGCCACGGCCAGGAGTGGGTGCGGTAGCAGCCAGAGACGGCTTGGGGGAGGATGGGTACCCCAGGCTGGGCAGGGGACTGGGTGGGTTGGGGACCATTTTTCCCTTCCTGCAGATGCAGGAGGGAACATTTTGCCCTGTTAAGCTCCCTTTATGGTGCAGGCTGCTCCCTTGCAGGGAGGGTGGTTGGGCACTGGAATGGGCTGCCCAGGGAGGTGGTGGAGTCACCGTCCCTGGGGGTGTTCAAAAAAGGGGTTGATGAGGCACTTGAGGCCATGGTCTAATGGTCTGATGGTCAGGAATATGATGGGATAAAGGTTGGACTTGATGACCCTGGAGGTCCCTTCCAACCATACTGATTCTATGATCTGGAGGGGGGGGCTCTGGGGCCGTGGCCGGGGTGGATGGCAGCACCCTTCACCCCAGGGGCAGCTGCTGGTTTTTTCTGTAAGGTGATGCAGCAGCTCTCCTTTCGCCCAGCCAGCACAGCTGCTGCCTGCAGGGAGAGCCTGCCTGCCTCCGTGCTGCCCGCTGGCTTTCCCAGCCTTGTGGGGACTTTTCCAGCCTTGCAGTGTGAGGAAAACAGTGCGAAAAGGTGATGAGCATCCTGCATCATGTTAGGGCTGGGAAAGGCAGGGTTTGCTCAGGGGATGGGGACATGAGGCAGCTGGTGAATGGGGAACAGCAGCCAATACGTGATCGAGGGGACACACACAGGGGCCAGGGGGTCACCCAGCACAGTGTCTGCTCCAAAGGGTCTCAGTAACAGTTGGTCTCTGCATGAGGACTGTAGGTGCCCAGGCACTGCGGTCCCACCCCACACACACTGCACCCAGCCTGGTGACAGCTCCATTGTGTCCTCAGGTGGCCAAGGATGTCTCGGTGCGGCTCCACAATGAGCTGGAGGCGGTGGAGAAGAAGAGGATCAGGCTGGAGGAGGAGAACGAGGACCTGCGCCAGCGGCTCATCGAGACGGAGCTGGCGAAGCAGGTGGTGCAGAACGAGATGGACAAGCTCCGAGAGGTGAGGGGGACACTGGGAAGCATCCCCAAGGCTCTGCCCATGGCAGGTGTCCTGGCCCTGCACCATGGGATCCCCCATCCCTGCTCACGTGGCTGAAACCCAACCCGTGCTGCAGATGCCTGTGAAACACGAGCAGTGCCTGCCAGGCGTGCTCCACCCCACCCCACCACGGGCTGCCTCTGCCCGGTCCCAGGGGGGGCTCCAGGACATTCCTCCTGCACTAGAGCCACTTCACACGTCCTTGACAACCAGGGCTGTGCCCGACTCCCACTGGGCAAAGCTCTGCACGTTGTGTGGAGTCCGCTGTGTCCCTGGCACAGTGAGCAGTGCTGGCCATACCCTGGCTGAGCCGTGGGGCTGCATGGCAGCGATGTCCCACAATGTCCTGGCAGTGTCCCACTGATGTCCTGGAGGTGCTGTGGAGCTGGGTGGGTGCACAGTCCCATCTGTGTCCTGGGAAGCCATGTACCCATACGCACAGGTCCAGGGTGCTCCATGCCATGCCGGGTTTGGGAGCAGCTCCCAGCCAGGAGCGGTCCCATCCTCGGTGACAGGAAAGGCATCCTGGTGCCAGCGTGGGCTTGTGATCCATCGCAGCACTTGTAACCCACTTCCCTACTGCCCGGGATGCCTTTGGTCCCTGGGGAGCCTCGGGAAGCGTGGCTGGCTGAGCCACCAGGGCAGCCATGGGAGGAGATGTGCCACGGCAGAGCTGGGGTGCTGCACCCACTGAGGGCAGGGACAGGACAGGGAGGGCTCTCCCTGCCCCCCACAGTCCTCCTCTGCGTGGCAGGGCATGGAGCCAGCACATGGCTTGGGTCAACACTCCTGGTGAGCCACAGGACCCGGCCATGGTTGCACCCATCCCCTCTACTGCCACCTCCCCGTGGGGTGGCACAGAGCAGTGTCACCCCAGACACAGGCTGTCCCCTCCCTCCCCTGCACAGCCTCCGCTAACAGGCGTGAAATGGGTTTCCCTGCAGCCGGCGAGCACGAGCTGAATAACAAATGGCAGCAGTGGGAACTGAGCTGAGAAAACACAGGCAGAGAAAATGGTTGCGTGGTCGGTGTGCAGGGAGACCCGAGCACTTGCTGCTGCCTTGTCCCAGCGGAGGAGCCTGGGGCAGGATCCGGCCCCTCCGCAGCTGCCTGAGCCCGAGGGGGACACTGCCAGCTGGCAGGAGACCTGGCACAGCACAGAGCACAGCTCCCAGAGCCTGGGGATGGCGTGTCCCCAGGCCAGCAAGGGCATTGGGGTTACTCACTGATTGCAGAGCGCTAATTAGGAAAACCAGCCCTCTTCCACCTCCTCCCTGCTGCTGGAGGGCGCAGAGCGTGGCAGAGCTTGCCAGCAGCCAACGTGGAGCAGAGGCTGTGCAGGGCTGGGCTTGCCCTGCAGGGCTGATTATTTCTCCCTTCCAAGAGGTTTCTCCCATAACTGAGTAATCATCAGGATGGCCCTGAGGGCACATGCATTTGCCCCTCCAGCTCTGCCCCATTGCAGCATCTCCTTGGGGGGCAGGAGAAAAGTGGGATGGGTGCAGGTACCCCGTGCCAAGCCTCAAGCACAGCTGTGATGGGAATCCTGGGCACGGCCCAAGGGATGCACCCAGGGTGGAGCAATGGCAGCCACGTCTGAGCTGGGGTGCTGTGCTTGGGGCTGCTCAGAGCTGGGTGATGCCCTTTGCCAGCCCTGGTCCCCAGCACAGCGAGGGCAAAGGATGCCGACGTGGCGTGGGAGAGGCTCTGCAGCAGCAGCTCCAGCGATGGTCATGGCCTTAATAGGAAAGCCTGGAGCCCAGCACCTTGGCACAGGCAGCAGCTTACATTGCACAGCTGCTTTCCTTGGCTGCTGGGCCTCAGTGCCAGCTTGGAAATAGGTCCAGGAAGGCTGCATGGATCGGCCAGTGCTTGCAGGAGGCTGTGTGGGTGCTCTTGAGTGTTGTCCCCCAGCTTCCCTCCCCAGATAACTGGCCCTGCTCTGGGCACCCACTTTCTTCCCCCCCGTCAGTCTCTTATTGCTCTGCCTGGCCTCCCCATATCCCAGCTCTCCTGGCTGGAGATCACTCCTTGTGTCCCCAGAGATCCCGAGGGCAGAGTCAGCATTGTCCTGCTGAGGAGCCCTCCTTGATGCTGAGCAACTGGGACATGTTCCTTGCTTGGGGAAGAGGCAATGAGGATTGTCACAGGGAATGTCATCGTCTGCTGCTCCCACGCTGGGATGCCCCTTGGCCTGGGGGCTGGATCCCTGCTCCATCCAGCCCTGACAGGAGGTGACTCAGCCTCTCCACCACTGGTTTCCTGCTGCCTCACTGTTCGCTTGCCTGCAGGGGAAATTTCTGGCCAAACCCCGTGGTACGATGCTGCTGGCCCCCCAAAACCAGGTCCCTCAGCCCACCAGAGCTCTGGCATTCCTGTGCTGGAGGAGTTGGCATTGGTGTCTGTCCACTCTGGGTCTGTCTGTCTGCACGGGGGTGCTGTGCCATCACGGTGGGTAACGGCTCTCTCCTCTCTCCACAGAATTCCTTGAAGAAACGGGGATCCCGCTCCATCGGGAAGACCGAGAAGAAGCCGTCGGTGCAGGTACCAGCGCTGGTGTGGTCGGGGCACACCACAGGGACCCACCAGCATCCCAGGTCGTGGTGCCAGCCGGAGCCTACCCCTCCCCTCGCAGGGCTTCCCAGCCTTTCCGAGTCCTTCAGAGGCTGCATAAGGGAGGGATTGATGTGCTGGGCTATCCTCATTGTCCTCAGCCGATCCCTTGTCTCATTTATCAGTGGAGCATCAGTAGCCGGCTGGTGGCTTTAACCCTTTCCATGTCTCAGGACTGAGGAAGGAGCTGGAGGACTTTGGCTTTCACATTGCAAAGCTGCTTCTGCTCTCGACTTACGGCTCTTGCAGTCTGGGTCCCTCCTGCCTGTGCTGGCAGCCCTGCTCCAGGGTGCCCCGGGGGGTTTGGGGGACCTGAAGGTCCCCATGGGGAATGGCTTGAGGCCAAGCTGTCCCTACCCCACGCCAGGCTGCTGGGATGAGGGGGGATTTGCTGGCAGCAGCAGGATTTCAGCTGTCACTTGCTGTTGGGCTGAGCTGCTGTGACTCCCTAATGCTGTTACCGGGGCTCGAGGGGCTGAGCTGCTCCTGCTGTGGAAATAGAAATCCAAGTGTTTTAATACCGGGAAAAATCCTCTTTCAAAGGTAAAAGACCTGGAAGGTTTATTCTGGGGAGTAGATCTGCTCCCCCAAAGTTGGGGCAGGGAGGGAGACACCCATAAGGCACTCCTGCCACGTGCTGCTGGGACATCTCCTGGTGGGGACCCCGGGCACCCCAAGGGTTTCTGGATGAGCTGTGTCATTGCTGGCACAGCCCACTCTGCAGCCACAGGATGGGCATCCCCAGCCTCTCCAAGACCTTTTTCTGTCTTTTATTTATCATCTCCCTTCAACTCCATCCCTGAGAGCCCCTCCAGGGCAGCTGATGGCCCCAGAGTCCTACCCCCATTTGCCCAAAGAGCAGATGGTGGCTTTGCACCCACACCTGGCAGTGCCCAGAGCTGAGGGGGCTGTCCGGGAGCCTCCCCATTCCCCCCCCTTCCCGAGGCTGAAATCCTCTGCCTTCCTCCCAGGGTGTGAAACAAACCCCAGCCCTGGGCTGCAGTACAACCCCTCTCTGCTTCCCA
>VZRW01005031.1:192686-203561 GCA_013398125.1 Aegotheles bennettii
CCCTCTCTGCTTCCCACCCCTCTCTGCTTCCCACCCCCTCTCTGCTTCCCACCCCCTGTGCAGAGCCGAGACCCCTCAGCCTGGGGATGTGGTTCCAGGTCTGCGGTGGGACCTGTGCTCCAGGAAGGAGCCAACATTGGAAAGCAAACCCCAAACTTCTCTGTGTGCAAATGCCCCTGGCTGTGGCCCCCTGGCCCTCCCCCTTCACGCAGCCGTGGCTGGTGGCCCCGAGGGCACAGATGTGGTGACTCACGGGTGGCTTCCTGGGCCCCTTTCCTGCCTGGCTGTGCTGGTGCAGCACCAGTGCTCACCAAAAGTGGAGCTGGGGGGGCACAGACTCAGTACTGAGCTCTGCTCCAGACCCCCTGAGCACTCGAGGTGGTCCTGGGGACACGCGTGTCCCTCCAGCCATGCCAAGGGGCAGAGGGACATGCTGAGCTGCTGTTTATTTGTTTTCCATGTAAAAACAGGAACTGAGGTCATGTCTGCCCTGGCAGGGAGAGCTGCCCGTGCCCGCCCCCCCCGAATCTCCACAGCTAATTGGGGGGGGCATGGCTTTAATGTGCCTTAGTGAGGCCACATCTCCATGCACAAGGGTGGAAGAGCAGCAGGACGGTGCCTGAGGTCATGGCAGGGTGTCTGGGGAAGGAGACAGCACCCCAAACTCATGGGGGACCCCCCACATCACCACTGGTCTCAGTACAAAGCAGCCGGGGGGGTCTGCAGAGCACACGGCTGCTGTGGGGCTGGGGGTGTCAGTGTGGGGCTGGGGGTGTCAGCATGGACATGGCTGGGAGGGTCAGGAGCACCCGAATGGGGGCACAGTTTGGTTCTGCCACCCGAGGGAGCTGGGAAGGGGGTGGGTTCAGCTGGGCAGAGGGCTGCTGGAGCCAGCAGCCACCCAGCCAAAGGGCTCAGCCACCTCCAGCACCAGCGGGTGCTGCAGGGCCAGGGTCACAGTCAGGTCCCCTCCTGGCAGTCACCACGCCGGAGCTCGGAGCACTCGAGTGACCCCGCGGCACGGGAAGCCACAGGCTGGATGTCAGGAAATCCTCATCATCTGTCCAAAAGGCTCTCTGGAGCAGAGAAATGGTGTCCCCAGGCAAAGAGCTGGGATCCTCCGTGCTGAATTACACACAGATAACACACAGAGAACAGTCCCAAGGAGCCAAGGGGCTCAGGAAGGGACTGGGGGATACGGGGGGGGTTGCCTGGGTTTTCTGTCCCCTGGCAAGGTGGTGGCAGCAAGGACGACTGCTGGGCCAGGGCTGGGATTCTGGGGGGTTTCCAGCTGAACCAGCAGTTTCCCCACCCAGTGATGGAGCGTTTGGGGCTGAGTGGGGGGAGCAGAGCCCCGGCAAGGGGGCTGCAGCAGCACCGGTCATGTCAGCCCTTGCCAGCTTTCAGGAGGAAGCCTTGGTGGTGGCTTTGATTTTCCTCTGTGGAGTCTGACAGCTTTCCCTCCCCCTCCTCCCCGTGGCGGATCAGGCTGCAGCAGGGCTGGGCTGGGTCCCCATGTCCCCGATGGTGGCTTAATGTCCTTCCTGGGGCCAGAGCCACAGATCTCCTCACCTGGGCATCCTGCTGTGTCCCTAGCTCTCCCAGAAAGCTTCCAAGATGGATCTCAAATTTTTTTCCACTCCCTAAGCTGTGGCTCCCCTAGGATCCCTGGGGTGGGAGGGCACCTTGTCCCCAGGGCTCGCTCGGAGCCACCATGGGAGCTTGTCTCTAACACCCATGCCCTCTCGGTCCCCAGGAGGACAGCGCGGACCTGAAGTGCCAGCTGCATTTCGCCAAGGAGGAGTCAGCCCTGATGTGCAAGAAGCTGACCAAGCTGGCCAAGGAGAACGATGGCATGAAGGAGGAGCTGCTGAAGTACAGGTCCCTGTACGGGGACCTCGACAGCTCCCTCTCCGTGGAGGAGCTGGCTGACTCTCCCCATTCCCGCGAGGCTGAGCTGAAGGTCCACCTCAAGCTGGTAGAGGAGGAAGCCAACATCCTCAGCCGGAGGATAGTGGAGCTGGAGGTGGAAAACCGTGGGCTGCGGGCAGAGATGGACGACATGAAGGGCCAGGGGGACAGAGAGCTGCCGGAGCAGGACATGCGGTTCCTGGCGGGTGTCTCAGGCTGTGGGGACGCAGGGGACACGGTGGCGGAGCTGCGCCGGCACCTGCAGTTCGTGGAGGAGGAGGCCGAGCTGCTGAGGCGCTCGCTGCTGGAGCTGGAGGACCAGAACAAGCTCCTCCTGAACGAGCTGACCAAGTACAAGTCGGACCACGAGCTGGACGTGACGCTGTCGGAGGACAGCTGCTCGGTGGTCAGCGAGCCCTCGCAGGAGGAGCTGGCCACGGCCAAGGTGCAGATCAGCGAGCTGAGCGGGAAGGTGAAGAAGCTGCAGTACGAGAACCGCGTGCTGCTCTCCAACCTCCAGCGCTGCGACCTCGCCTCCTGCCAGAGCACCCGGCCCATGCTGGAGACCGACGCCGAGGCCGGCGACTCGGCACAGTGCGTCCCCACCGCCGACTGGAGGGACGGCATGGGCGGTGGGGAGGGTGACAGGCAGGACAGGGTGCCCGGCGGTGGGAAGGTACCCGATGGTCCCACCAAGTTGCTCAAGGCCAAGGACCTGGAGACCTTGCTGGGCATCCGGGACCAGGCGGCGCTCGTCAGCAAAGCGATCGACGTCTTGATTTCAGATGCCAACGGCTTCACCTCTGGGCTGAGGGCCTGCTTGGACAACGAGTGTGCGCTGGGGCTGCTGGGCGAGGCTGTGGGTAGTGGCAGTGACAGCCCCAGTGATGCCAAGCTGATGAACGTGCTCCTCATGCGGCTGGGCGTGCTGCAGCAGGACCTGGGCTGCTTCACCAGGAAGGTGGACAACCTCACCAGCGGCCTCAAGGAGCACACAGACTCTTTCCCCTTCTCCAGCCCTGGCAGCCACGACACCACCAAAGAGGGGCTGCAGAAGGAGCATGCCTCCGACTTCCAGGTACGAGCTCTTTCCACGTCCCCACAGCAGCCACTGCTTTATTTGCCACCACGTTTCCTCTCGCTTGAACAGAGCAAACCCCGTTCCCCAGCGTAACCTCCCTCCTGCCTCTCCAGAGCAAACCCCAAACTAACACCTCGCTGCATGCTGGTGGCACCGGGGACAAGGTAGGACTCTGCTCCAACAGAGTGTGCCCAGGGCAGGAGGCGGTGGGCACCGTGGTCGTGCCAAGGCTGCCGTGCCAAGGCTGGGGGCTCTCAGGTGTGATCCCACCTCAGCAGGCACTGACATTTTGGCTGCTCTCCCCCAGCTCAACCCAAAATCTCAGTTTCTTTGCTTATTGGGGTTGAGCTGGATGGGAGGAGAGCAGCCTGCAGGCTCCTGAGAGCAGCCCCCACTGCGGGGATCCCGCGTGCAAGCAGCCTCAGCCCCCAGTGGTACCCAGGCAGGGGAATTTGGAGAGCAAAGGCTCCAGGGCAAATGTGCATCCCATAGGGAGCACCCTTGGAGCAGTGGAGAGCAGCTCGTGCCCTGCCATCCCCCTCCTCTCCAGGGGGCCCAGCTCATGCCGGGCACAAGCCCCTTTTTGGAGCACACTCACTTGTTCAGAGTCCTATTTTTCTGCATGTGATCCCACCAGCCCCAGGTCCCAGTCTCCCCCAGTCACTGCATGGCACCGTAACTGGTGTTTGCACATTTTTTCCCTCTTTCTCTCTTTTTTCCCCTTTCCCCAAACAATCCAGGCCACGTGTCTCCTCATCCTGTGTTTCCTTTTGGTTTCTGCATTGTCTCCCGCCATGGTGATGAAGCTCCTTCTCCTCCTCATCCTTTTTGTTGTCTTGTAGTTCTTTACTGTTTCGGAGACCCATTGTTTTGTTTTCTGGCTTTTTTTTCTCCCCGCTCTTTTGGTTTGTTCTCATTAACTTGCCCACGCATGCAGCAGCCTGATTTTAGGGACGCCGACCCTTACCGCATCCCCCACGCCAAGGACATGGACCCTGCACATCCCCGGAGCTACAAACCCTGCCGGCCTGAGGACAACGACTCCTATGCCACCGAGGTACCATCCCCTGGCCTGCAGGGTTGGGGACAGGGCTCTGGGGACAGGGTTGTCCCTCTGGAGAGCTGGGGACAAGGGGAGCCGCGGAGCGCCACCGGGAAGGGACACGGGGAGCTGTGGCCAGGCACAGCCCACTGTCCTCATCCCCTCCCTGGGTTCTTGCAGATGAAGGAGCTGCAGCTGGTGCTGTCGGAGGCCAACGAGAGCTTGCGGGGACTGCAGGAGCAGCTCTCACAGGAGAGGCAGCTGAGGAAGGACGAGGTGGACAACTTCTCGCAGAAGATCTGCCAGGTGAGCAGGGATGGGATGGGTGTCCCTGCACTCATAGAATCACAGCGTGGTGGGGGTTGGAAGGGACCTCTGGAGATCATCCAGTCCAACCCCCCTGCTAAAGCAGGGTCACCCAGAGCAGGTGGCACAGGATCACATCCAGGTGGGTTTTGAATGGCTCTAAAGGAGACTCCACCCCCTCTCTGGGCAGCCTGTTCCAGTGCTCGGTCACCCTCAAGGGAAGGATGCTTTTCCTCATGTTCAGATGGAACTTCCTGTGCTCCAGTTTATGTCCATTGCCCCTTGTCCTGTCACTGGGCACCACTGAGAAGATTCTGGCCCCACCCACCCTTTAGATATCTACAAGCATTGATAAGATCCCCTCTCAGTCTTCTCTTCTCCAGGCTGAACAGCCCCAGGTCCCTCAACCTTTGCTCAGAAGAGAGGTGCCACGCCACCTCCAGCCCTAGGCTGGTGACCCACTTGGACACAGCGTGTCCCATCTTCGAGGGGCACAGGGGCTGAGCACACTCCTTGGACATGGGCATGCAGCCATGTAGGGCTTCCACCCATAGTGGTGCCTTAATGGCCCTGCAGTCCCCAGCATGTAGCCACAGTGTTGCAGTTCCCTGGGTGCATGAAATACGGGGCCAGCACCAGGCTCAGCCCAGAACCTGGGGCAGAGGCACCACATCACTGCTGCCAGCCCCCATCTCAGAGCCTGCACATCTCTCCACAGCTGAAGGAGGACCACCAGAAAGCACTGCTGCGGCGGGAGTTCGAGCTGCAGAGCCTGAACCTGCAGAGGCGTCTGGAGCAGAAGTTCTGGAGCCAGGAGAAGAACTTGCTGGTGCAGGAGTCACAGCAGTTCAGGCAGAGCTTCCTCCTGCTCTTCATGAAGCTCAAGTGGTTCCTCAAGCGCTGGCGCCAGGGCAAGATGGTGCACAGTGAGGGCGAGGACTTTTTGGAGGTATTGTGGGCTTATGGGCTCCTGCTTCAACAGCCATGGAGGGGGAACCATGCTGTTGGGTATCCCCGGGGCTGTCCCTCATGCCTACGTGTCCCACCCAGGGCAGTTTGGCTGTGGGTCCCTTCCTCACCCCATGGTGTCTCCCACAGGTGAACAGCATGAAGGAGCTGTACCTGCTGCTGGAGGAGGAGGAGCTCACCCCACAGCAGCAGGCAGACAACAAGACATGTGCTGGGGACACCTGGACCCCCAACACGGTGAGCAGGGTCCCCATGAGCCCAGGCCAGGATCAGACCCTGCTGCAGCTCCTCTCAGAGTTGCAGCTCTTCTCGGGGTGTGTGGCTGGGAAGGGATGCTCCCCACTGGCACGTCACCCCCAGAGGTGGTCCCCTGCCCTGGTGGCACCCCTGTCCCTCACCCTGGGGGTGGGCAGCCTGCGGGGCTGGGATGCAAGAGGGCAGCTCCCATGGGGTCCCATCCCATCGGGTCCCCTCTTGCGTGGGGCCCCGGCTCCCTCTGCTCACCCCCAATGCCCCAGCAGCCCAACGAGTGCATCAAGACGCTGGCGGACATGAAGGTGACCCTGAAGGAGCTGTGCACGGAGCTGCGGGAGGAGCGGCGCGGGGCCAGCGAGCTGCAGCAGCAGTTCACCAAGGCCAAGGCCGCCTGGGAGATGGAGCGCGCCGAGCTCAAGTGCCACATCGCCCAGGTGGGAGCCCCGGGCACCCAAGGGCTGGTGGGACCCCCCTTGCCTGGTGGGGACGTGGGGCTGGGGGGCTGTTTGTGCCGAGCGTGGCTGTGGGGCAGGGCTGGAGGCAGGGTGGCACTGTGGGAATCTCAATTAGCAGCCACTCCAGCAGGCGAGTTTCCATAGCAACGGGGCTGGCATGAAAATCAGACTGTGGAGCAGCAGAGGATGCTCTTTATTCCTCCGCTGGGTTTCTCTGGGGTGGGTGGGGTGGTACTGGGGCTCAGCATCCCCCCTCCCCCCCAGGACAGGCATCTGGGAGCAGCATCAGAGCCCTCCGCTCTTCCCTGGGCTCACAGAATCCACAGAATCCACAGAATCACAGAATCACAGAATCCTAGGGGTTGGAAGGGACCTCGAAAGCTCATCCAGTCCAACCCCCCTGCCAGAGCAGGGTCACCTAGAGTCCATCACACAGGAACGCATCCAGGCGGGGTTTGAATGTCTCCAGCCAAGGAGACTCCACAACCTCTCTGGGCAGCCTGGTCCAGTGCTCTGGCACTCTCACAGGAAAGAAGTTCTTCCTGATATTCACATGGAACCTCCTGTGCTCCAGTTTGCATCCATTGCCCCTTGTCCTATCATTGGTCGTCACTGTAAAAAGCTTGGCTCCATCGTCCTGCCCCTCACCCTTTACATATTTGTAACCATGGATGAGGTCACCCCTCAGTCTCCTTTTCTCCCCATGGTGCTGCAGGAGGGGTTTATGCACCAAGGGAAGCTCCTGCCTGCAGGATCAGCCCCACCAGCCCCCAGCCCTGCCCTCACAGTGAGGAGGGTTTTCCACTCCCTCGCACTGCGCTGGCAGCAGCCCATGGCCATCCATCAGGTCTGCTCCCCAGCAGGGTTTCTCCAGGCAGAGCCCAACAGTGATCCCCAGTTCTCCTCTCTCCCCCCCACAAGAGAGCAGAGCTGCTGTGGTGGCAGCACCCCGGGCTCAGGTTCCTTCCTGCTGCCACCAGCAGCAGCAGCACCCCCAGGTCCACTCTGCCAGCCCCGTGGGGGGTGCTGCCCCTCTCCAGGAGGGGGGTCCAGCAGGCAGGGTTGCAGGCAGAGCAGACAGGACGTGCAGCCCACGTCCCACTGGGTGACCATCTGCCAGCCCGTCTGGCAGGACGTGACCACGAGCCAGGGCTGGCTGTGGCTCAGCTGTGCCCACGGGCAAGCTGTGCTGTGAGCACGGCCTCAGGGACACGCTTACTGCCCAACCTGGGCAACACCAGACCTGCAACAGGGATGCCCACAGCCTTGCCCCTTTGCTGGGGGTGTCCAGGACCACGCTGGAGCCACAGGTCCCCCACAGCCACCACCGTGTCCCCACAGCTGGAGTCAAAGGCAGGCAAAGGGATCGCGGAGCGCACGCTGCCGGACTGGAAGGTGGCATTGAAGAGGGAGCGTGAGGAGCATCAGCATCTCCTAGCCGAGTCCTACAGCGCTGTCATGGACCTCACCAAGCAGCTGCAGATCAGCGAGAAGAACTGGAACCAGGAGAAAGTGGAGCTGCTGGCCCGCTTCAAGGAAGAGCAGCAGCAGGCCGAGCAGCAAGCAAAGGACCTGCAGAACAAAATCAACCAGGTATGGTGTCTCCCCAGCATGAACATGTCCCCCAGCCTCTGCTGCTTGCCTCCCCTGTGGCTTCCCCAAGAGTGTGCAGATGCTCATACAGAGGGCAAGTGGTAAATGCTCCTGCTTGCCCAGAGGGGCAGGTGTTGCACACATTGAGTGACTGGCATGTTCTCCAGTTGCAGAAAGGAGCCAACCCATGGGTGTTGAAACACTCTGAAATGGAGAAGCACGGCAGCAACTGGAAAGAGGTGGGCAAGAGAAGGTGGAAGGGCTCTCAGGGTGCTTGTTGAGCTCAGGTCTATGCTAAGGGTTAGATGGGAGGTGGTGTGGGCCCCAGATAACACCCCCTTGAACAGCAAATGAAGCTGCAAGGGCAGCACCAGAGACTGGGGAGAATGAGAGGGTGGAGAGCCTGGCTGAACCCCCAGAGCTTCAGTGGGGTTATAAAAAGTTGATTTAAAATAGATCTGGGCACAGTGAGCCCCATGTAGCCCTGGGAATGGGATGCCGGGCCTGGATTCTTAGGGAAGGTGGTAGTACTGGAGAGGAGCAGGTTGCAGCCCCTGCTCCAGCCCATCTGTGTACTTGGGTCCTGTGCTTGCTGACACCAGAGCTTTCTTGTGTGTCCTCCTAGGCTCTGAATGAAAAAATCACAGACAAAGAGACAATCTCTGAAGCAGAAGCCAAGGGAACCAACCTCAAAAGGTGAGTGTGATGGTGCCTGCATGGTCCTTGGGGCACGGATGAGGCTGCACGGGGCTGTCCCCGGGCTTGGCTGCCCCAGTAGCCAGGGGGGATGCAGCCATGGTCCAGGGTTGTCCTGGAGGCCAAGGAGGAGACTGAGAGGAGACCTCATGGCCCTCTACAACTACCTAAAAGGAGGTTGTAGTGAGGCTGGTGTTGGTCTCTTCTCCCCAATTGCTGATGACAAGACGAGAGGAAATGGCCTCAAGTTCCATCAGGGGAAGTTTAGGTTGGAGATTAGGAAGAAGTTCTTTACTGAGAGGGTGGTTGGGCACTGGAATGGGCTGCCCAGGGAGGTGGTGGAGTCACCGTCCCTGGGGGTGTTCAAAAAACGGGTTGATGAGGCACTTGAGGCCATGGTCTAATGGTCTAATGGTTAGGAATATGATGGGATAAAGGCTGGACTTGCTGACCCTGGAGGTCCCTTCCAACTATAATGATTCTATGATCCCATGAGGAACAGGACTGGGTGCTCAGGAGGGTCCCATTGGGGTGGGAGCGGGGTGCCTCCAGCTGCTCTCCAACCTGCTGCCCTGTCCCTGCGTGAACCCCGTCCTCTCTCCTCCCACAGGACCAAGTCCGTTTCCTCCATGTCAGAGTTTGAAAGCTTGCTCGACTGTTCTCCCTACCTCCCTGGAAAGACAGCACCGGGGCTGGGCGACCATTCCCGGGGCAAAAAGGCATCCGCAGCCACCCAGCTGCTGCCCAACGGGATCCGGGACAGCCCCGGCGTTCCTCCCTCCAACTGTACATATGTGAATATTGAGCAACCTGTCCCTGACAGCCTGGCCAAGGAGAAGCTCGGTATCTCCTCCTGGGACTACTCGCAGGCAAGCAGCCTCTCTGGGCACGACCCAAGCCAGAAGCAGATGCAGAGGAGCTACACAGCACCGGACAAGACGGGGATCCGCATCTACTACAGCCCACCTGTGGTGCGGCGGCTGGAGGCACCTCTGGTGCACAACAAGGAGGGAAAGATCATGATCGAACCCGGCTTCTTGTTCACCATGGCCAAGCCCAAGGAGCCAGAGGAGTCGGCCAGCGCTGAGAGCACCTACAGCCAGTGGCTGTGCAACTTCTCCAAGCAGCAGCGGGAGCTGCTGGACGGTGGCACGGTGGAGAGCGCGGTGGCGCCGGTGCCCCGCTTCCCCCCGGCGCTGCACGACCTGGAGATCTCCGGCAACATGAGCGACGACATGAAGGAGATCACCAACTGCGTGCGGCAGGCCATCCGCTCCAGCTCGCTGGAGAGGAAGGTGAAGAGCACCTCCAGCCAGACGGTGGGGCTGGCCCACATGGGGACACAGACCATCCAGACGGTGAGCGTGGGGCTGCAGACTGACCTGCCGCGCGGCAGCGGCGTGCACGGCAAGAGCTGGTCCCCACGCAGCTCCTCCCTCATGTCCGTGCGCAGCAAGCAGATCTCCTCCTCCCTGGATAAGGTCCACTCCAGGATCGAGCGGCCATGCTGCTCCCCAAAATACGGCTCTCCAAAGCTTCAGAGGAGGTCTTCCTCTAAGCTGGACACCTCCAAGGACAGGAGCCTCTGGAACCTGCACCAGAGCAAGCAGAATGGCTCTGCCTGGGCCCGCTCCACCACCACCCGTGACAGCCCCGTCCTCAGCAACATCAACGATGGCTTGTCCAGCCTGTTCAGCGTGGTGGAACACGCGGGCAGCACGGAGTCCATCTGGAAGCCAGGCTGCCCCGAGAGCAGCAGGGCCAAGCCCGAAGCACCCAAGTATGGTCTTGTGCAGGAGTTCTTCAGGAATGTCTGTGGACGGGCACAGAGCCCCACAGCCCCCTCGGAGAAGAAGGAGGCCACTGGGGAGGAGGGCAACAAGAGAGCCGAGCACCCCAGCCCAGCCACCCACCACCCAGCTGACAACATCTCCCGTGTCCTGAACAAGAAAGTCCTCAAGCAGAGCAGCTGTGAGGACCCCAAGCCCTCATCCCCTGGCCAGGGGAGTAAGGACGCAGCCCTGCGGGACCCCGACCTCATCTCGGCCCTAGCCAGCGAGGTAACGAGGCCGGGTGCCCCCCGGGGTGTCCCACCATGGCAGGGGACGGGGTGCCTGGCCCTTCTAACCCCCCTGTGCCCCGTCTGTCTTTGCAGGACACGGCGTGTGACTGCAGCTCCCAGTCCCTCACGTCCTGCTTCGCCCGGCCGTCCCGCTCCGCCGTCCGCCACTCCCCCTCCAAGTGCAAACTGCCCCCCATGGACCCCCCCAGGGCGGAGGAGAAGCCGGGGGTCTCGAGTGAGTGAGGCCGGGGGGCCGGGGGCCGCAGTGTGCCTGCTTCCCACTGTCCCGCCGGAGGAGCCCCCGCCTGGGTGCCCCGGGGTGCATCTGTCTCCTAACTGTCCCCTCGCCCCGGGGGACGCTTACGAAGCAGATGTGGAGCTGCCGGTGACCCCGGGGTGGGGGGGGGGCTGGGGACATCCCACTGGGGTGGCTGCTCCATGGACACACCTGCTGCCTCCGAGCCACTGCTGGCATCGGGGGGGTCCTCACCAGTGCCCAGCGCCC
>VZRW01005031.1:203825-214432 GCA_013398125.1 Aegotheles bennettii
GGGGGGGATGTCCCTGCGGTCACCCGGGCTGGGCTGGGCGTGGGGGCCCTCCCTGGCTACCCTTCTGCTCTGGGGGTGCTGCTGAGCTCCTTCGCTGGTGGGAAGGGTCCGGGCAGCCCCCAGGGCTCCTCCAGTTGCAGAGAGGGGGTCGCTGGGTGCCCAGCGTGGGGAGAGATGGCAGTGCCCGCGTGGGCATCTCCTGCCACCATCCCAAGGGACCACGGTCACGATGCCCCCCTGCGTTGCACGCACCTCCCTGCCTAGGGCCACTTGTAGTTATTTACTCCTCCAAGTGCTGAATATACATATTTCTCTTTTTTTTTTTCCTTTTTTTTCCTTTCTTTCCCCACTCTTGGCTCTGCCCATCTCCGGACAGCCTGCAATGTAAAACCAAGTGCATTTTAAAAATCCCGAAATGAGCTCCACTGGAGATGCACCAATTGGATTAAGGGATTGTGGGTTGGGAGGCTGCAGCGTGGCCCTCGCTCACCACCAGAAAAAGCCTTATCTGGGCAGGGAGGGGGCAGTGGCCGCAGCCCCCCGGGCACTGCAGAGCATCCAGAGCAGCTCCAGTGCCTCTGTGCAGCCCCAGGAGAGAAGAGCAATTTCGGAGGTGGCTGCCTGACCTATTTTTGAGCTCCCTGCCAGGGGCCAGGCAGGGATTTGGCCAGATGGAGCTGCCTGCAGGTGCCCACACCTCCTGGGGCTCTGCGCTGCTCAGGGGCTGCGTGCCTTGCTCCAGGGGCTCTGAGCATTGCTCTGGGGCTCTGTGCACTGCTCCAGGGGCTCTGCACATTGCTCTGGGGCTGTGTACAGTGTTCCAGGACCTCTCTGCACTGCACTGGGGCTGTGTACACTGCTCCAGGACCTCTGTGCACTGCTTCAGAAGCTCTGTGCATTGCTCTGGGGCTCTGTGCACTGCTCCAGGACCTCTGTGCACTGCTCTAGGGGCTCTATGCACTGCTCTGTGGCTCTGTACCCTGCTCCAGGACCTCTGCATTGCTCCAGGGGCTCTGTGCATTGCTCTGGGGCTCTGTGCACTGCTCTGGGGCTCTGTACCCTGCTCCAGGACCTCTGTGCACTGCTCTGGGGCTCTGTGCACTGCTCTGGGGCTGTGTACACTGCTCCAGGACCTCTGTACACTGCTCCAGGACCTCTGTGCATTGCACTGGGGCTCTGTGCACTGCTCTGTCACTCTGTACCCTGCTCCAGGACCTCTGCATTGCTCCAGGGGCTCTGTGCATTGCTCTGGGGCTCTGTGCACTGCTCTGGGGCTCTGTACCCTGCTCCAGGACCTCTGTGCATTGCTCTGGGGCTCTGTGCATCGCTCTGAGTCCATGTACACTGCTCCAGGGGCTCTGCACATTGTTGTCATCTTGCAGCTTCGCTTAGAAAGCACTGGTGCTGCCGAAGCTGCTGCCCCCTCCCGTCCAGCCGCACGCTGCCCGCAGCAGCCGGGCTGCATCACTGCCACGTCACAGCCTCCGTCAGCATCTCCGCGACGGCCACTCACTGCCTGTGTCCCCGGGCACACCAGCATCAGCCAGGGCCCAGCAGGCCCAGCACCGATGGCCTTTTGCTCTGCGGTGCCTGTCTGGCCCCACGGGGACCCTGGTCACCCGTGTCTGGGCACGGGGGGCAGGTGCTGCCACCCTCACCAGCAGCCGGGGGCAGGCAGCATCCCCACCTGCCACGGAGGAGCCGGGTCCCTGCCACGGGCAATCTCCTGTACATAGATCCTTTTGGGGTGGTTTTTAGCATTTTCATTGATAACAGGGGTTTCGGTTTCGTTTTGGTTTTTTTTTAAAGACTCTCTACTTTTGGAATGTGGTTTCTCATTTTTACAACTGCCTTTTAATTATTTGTAATATTGGTCAGTCCTGTCTCACTCTGTAAATAGCGGCGCTGGGCGTTTCCCACGGGGCCGGGGGCTGAGGGGGTTTGCAAAGGCAATGGAGAAGATTTGCTTGAGGTGTGGAGGTGGCAGACTCAGCCCCTGTCCCCACACAGCCCCTGTCCTCCCCACACGCCAGAGCCCAGCCTGGGGTGAAGCCCAAGGTGCTTCAAACAAAGCCACGCTTGCCCCTGCCCTGTCCTCCTGCTCCCCCTCGCCAGCCCATGCCAAGGTCGCATGAAGGGCACCTTCTGCCCCGATGACGGGCTCCCTGCCCCCAACCCTGCCCCCCTGTGCCATGCCTGCTTGTCGTGTGATGAATAAAGGCCCTGTGACCCCACACCTCTGCCTGTCCTGTCTGGGAACCAGTGCTGCTGTGGAGGGGAGTGTGGGGTGGCTGGGGCACCCGTGGGAGATGCATCGAGATCCTGTCCCTCTGTCCTTGCCGCCTTGCCAGCTGCCCAGGCGACACACGGTGTCCCGTCCTCTCCTCACCTGCCTGTCCCTCCCTGACCCCATCCCCATGTGCTGACCCTGACTGTGCCACCCCACCAGGGCTCCTTGTCATCACCCATGGGTCCTCCATGGCCTCACTGCCAGGGCTGTCACCTCACACCAGCTTCCTCTCGGCTCTGCGTGGTTCTTGTGATGCTGGTGTTTCTCATGCCTCCCCTGTCCCGTCCCATCCTGCCCAGCAGCTCACACCAGCCTGCACATGGACCCCCTTTCCTATCACTGCCCATGGCTTCTTGCTCTTGTGCTCCTCATCACCTGCAGGTCCCAGTCTCCCCCAGGCTCACTACATTAAACTGACCCTCCTTGAGGCCCTCCATCGCCTGCCATGACCCACCCTTCCTTTTGCTCCTCCATCATCCTTCATGTCCCATTCCCTTCAGCCCTACTCTATGATCCCTCACATTCCATCCTTCCTTCATTATCCTCCATCCTCAATCACATCCCTTTCTTCCTTCATGCGATCTTCCATTGCCCACTGTGTCCCATCCCTCTATTCTGCTCTTTCATCACCCACCTAACCCAATCCAGCCCTCCTTGTGCTCCTCCATCACCCAGCCATCCCATTCCTCCTTCTCATGCTCCATCATCCACCATATCCCATCCCTTTTCCTGTGTACCTCCATCTTTTATGTCCTACCTCTCCTGCTGTTCCTCTGTTGCTCACTCTTCCCATCCCTCTTCCCTGTGCTCCTGTCACCCACTGTGTCCCATCCCTCCTTGCCATCCTTATCCATTATTCACCAGGTCCCACTCTTCCTTCCTGTGCTCCTGTATCCTCCACCGTGTCCTATCCCTCCTTATTGTTCTCCTTCATCACCCACCACCTTCCATCTCTCCTTCCTACACTCCTCCATTGCCCTTCATATACCACCTTCCTGTCTTAATGTCACACTTGCATCCCAACCCTGTCACCTGCTCCTTCATCCACCAAATCCCATGCCTTGTTATCCACCTCCCACCATCTCCTCATGTCTTCTCTTCTTTCTGCACCTCCACCATGTCCCATCCATGATTATCCTGCTTTGCCTCCAATTTTTCTTTTCCTTTCATATTCCTCCTTATGTCAATATCTCACTCTCTTCTCATCCTCCATCAGCTTCCATCACCCCTCTTCAACCTCCTCCACTTCTCATCTTCTCCCCATTTTTCTTCATCCTCTTCTGCATCTTCCTATCTCCAAATTCCCCTCATCCTCCTCCACTCCCCCATCCCAAAATCCACCCTCACCTCCCACCATTGCACCATCCCTCCATCTGCCAACATCATCCAGTCCCTCCTCCTCTACCCCCACATTTCCAATCCCCCCTTGTGCTCCTCCATTTCCCACCATCTCCTCATCCATCTTCCTCCATTGCACTCCAGTCTGTCTTCCTCTATCCCCTAAATGTCTCCATCCCTCCTGTCATCCTCATCCATCTCCCACTGTCTCCTTATCCCTTCTTTTTCCTTCATATCCATCTTCCCCTCCCTCCTTGTCTTCCACCACCTGCCATCTCATCTCATCTCATCTCATCTCATCTCATCTCATCTCATCTCATCTCATCTCTTCTCATCTCATCTCATCTCATCTTGTTTTCCTCTTCCATTTTGCCCACCTTCTTCATCCTCCTTCACCTCCCACTGTTCCCCATCCTTCTCCATGCATCAACACTGCCCACTATTTGCCTGTTCTTCCTCATCCTCCACTTCCTACCATCCGCTCAGTCCTCCTCATCTTCCTCCAACCTCTCTTTCCTCTTCATTGTCTTTCACTTTCCACCACTGCCCAAACCTCATTGTCTTCCATTTTCTACCATCTCCCATACGTTCCCCCCATCCTCCATCTCATACCTCTTCTTCCTCCACCTCAGTCTCTCTGTCCTTCCTGTGAACCTCTGCCTCCCGTTGTTCCCCATCCTTTTTCATGCTCTTTCACCTTCTGCCCTGTCCCTCCTCATACTCGACCTCTGGCTCCCTCACCATCCCTTGTCAGTTGCCTCCCACAGTCTCCTTGATTCTCCTCATACTCCTCCACCTCTCCCCATCCCTCCTTATGCTCCAAGTGTCCCACCTCCCTCACAGATTTATCCTCCATCCTTTCCTGACCTCCAGCCATCCTCACCTCACACTGCCCTCTCTCACTGTCCTTTTGTTCTCCTTCACTTTCCAACTCCATCCTGACTTCCCATCTGCTCCCAGCCTGACCTCTCCCATTCATCCTCTCCTCCATCCACCCTGCACTTTTACTCCCAGCACATCTGACTCCTGCTGTTACTCTCTCCATATCTTCCTCCTTCCCCTGCCTTGTATCCCATCCCTTACCAACCCAGGAAAGCCACCACCAGCACAGCCATCCCTGGTGCAAGCAGGAAGGGCCCTCACTGTTGGGGATGGGATGTGGGGCTGGGTTAGGTGAAGAACCAGCCTCCCACCCCATCCCCACTACTCAAGGGACTTTCATAGCAGAGGTAATGGCCACAGTTTGGAGGCAGGAAGATTCATGCTGGACATCAGGAAACACTTCTTCCTAGGGTCGGTGCATCTGGAACTGGTCCCTGGGGAAGCAGAAGGATCTCTGCCTTTGGAAAGTTTCACAAGTCAGCTAAAGTCACCAATGTCCTGATTTAGGATAAGCAATAACTATTTTGGAACATGGAGTTCGACCAGAGCCTCCTGGGATCCTTTCAAGCACATACATCTTTGGGAGACTTCTCCGAGCAGTGGAGGATTTCCAAGAGGGGCAAGAAAGGCCAGACATGGCTTTGAATGCAGTGTTTGAGATGATGGTGGACATGAGATACTATCCCTGCCACTTGCAACTGCTCCATGGTGCTCAAGCAAGAACACCCCATGTTGCTCAAGCAGAACCATCCATGCTGCCTGAGCAGGACCTCCCCACACTGCTCAAGCAGGCCACACTATGCATCTTGTTCAGGATCATATCACCCTGCTTGAGCAGGACCACTCCATGCTGTGCAAGCAGAACCATCCCATGCTACTCCAGCAGGACCATTCCATGCTGCACCAGCAGAACCATCCCATGCTGCTTGAGCAGGACCATCCCACACCACTTGAGCAGCAACACCCCATGTTGCTCAAGCAGGACCACCCCATGTAGCTTGAACAGGACCACTCCAGGCTGTTCAAGCAGGACCATCCCAGGCTGCTTGAGTACCATGGGCCAGGCCAAAGTGGCTTCCTGAAAGGGCTGCCAGATCCCAGGCCAGTGAGCTATCCCTGAGATGAACCCTCAGACCCCAGAGCCAGGGACCATTGCATCATCTTGGTTTTCCTTCCCTTGGGCTGGGCCATGCAAGGACATGGCCATCCCTTTCCAATGACCTTACAGCTGCACTAGGGCACAACGCTGCTGACACTGCTGCCAAGGGGAAGACAGGTCTCCTCTCCATGCCAAGGGAGCCCCATACCCTGAAGGACCTGCATGCAGAGCCTCTTCAGAGCATTCTGCATCACTCACGCACAAGGGCCACCAGCCTTCCTTGACTGCAGACTTTGCCTTGCCGTGCTGGAGGCTCCCAGCCATCCCATGGAGAGGCCCCTGCCCTTCCCAAGGTGATGTGTCTGAGGGACCATCCCACTGCAATATGGGCAGGGACAGGGCAGCCAGTGTCTCGACGGGGTGGGGGTGACATTTGTAAAGCATTCCTGTCCACACGCCTTCCTGGCTGGTAGATCTGGGGAAGAGTGGAGGGAATTTGCTACCTGTGTTAGAAATTAGCTGAACTTAGGTGTCTGCCCAAGCTGGATTTCTTATTCCAAATGTTCAAACTGTTGTATATTGTATTGGGATTTTTACATTGAATTATTGTAAAAAAAAACCAAACAAAAAAACTTAAACCAAGTCTGTTAAAAAATAAACATTAAAAATCTCTATGAAAAAAATAAATAGAATCTGTTTCCAAGTCCTCTTCTCACCAATGTGCCAGATCAAAGCTGTGTCTCCAGCAGTGGCTTTCCTGTTCCCAGCCCTGCCTGTCCCCTGCCTGCCACAGCCCCTGGGGACACGAGCTATGGTGAAGGTGCAGCTCCTGTGGTTTTGTAATGTCCTGGGCAGTGAAGGAAAGAGCCCCCATCTCACAGCATCTGCCCAACTGCGGGGAGCCTGAGCCCCCAGTGCGAGGCAGCGGGGGGTGTTTGTCGGTGGTCTCCTTGGGTCCAAAAGTTGTGTCCCCACCTCAGGTCAGGGCACAGTTAAGGCCATGGGTGAGCAGTGCCTGGAGCCCAGTTTTGGGGTCTGGGACACTGAAAACATGGCTGGGGTAAATCATCACTGAATCTGGAGGCAGCTCCCAAAGGAGTCACCCACTGCCTTTCACCCTGGCCTGTACTGCTGAAAGGTCCAGCAGTCCAGCAGGCTTTTGCAGCAAGTGGCCAGTCCAGTCCCTTGGCCAGATCGCAGCCCCACCAACCCTGCACCGCTGCCACCACCAACCCTGCCCTGCTGCCACCACCGACCCTGCCCTACTGCCACCACCAACCCTGCCCTACTGCCAACTCATATCCCACATCTCTGGCACCATGTGCCCTCATGCCAGCAACTGGCTTCATGGGCCCTGCACTGCTGGCGCTGGGGTCCCTGCAGGGCTGGCACAGTGGCCCTAGCACAGCAGACCTGCATGGCTGGCAGCTCAGCAGCAGAGGGCACGCCACAGCCACTGAGCAGGCCAGGGCTCCAGCTCCCTCTTATTGCTCAATAAAACAGGGACAAGAGAAGGTGGCACATTTATGTGTGCAAAGACACTCTCTGAAGCCTGGGGACACCTATGAAGCCACAAGGGGAAGCCAGTTATTAAACCTGTAGCATGCCACTGATGAGGGCACCACCTCTCCTGCACCTGGTTTCCCTTCCTCTGCAGCCCAGGCCTCTGCCGAATCCCTCACCAACCCATCCCTGTCTTCCAGAACGAAAACAGCAGCAGCCGGCAGAGCCCAAGTAAACAAATGAGCGGCTGTGAGATGAGAGTGCATCTTTATAAGGTTAATTGGCCCCATCTAGGAGAGAGACAGGCATTTTCTTGTGACTAAATCACTCAAAAAGCTCAGGCAGCAGCACTAGCCTGTCTCCTGGGGTTCATTTGTAACCCTGATTGCATTACTAGCTCATCTACATGTAAAATTATTATGAATATATTGTCTGTACTCTGTGGAGGGCTAAATTACCGGGCTCTGATATTCATCAGCTGCTCTTTGAAGCTTAAAACAGCCTGAAATTCAGAGGTCTCTTTCCCAGTGACAGGAGAGGCACGAAGGAAACAGCTCAGGCTTGATCCCTGTGTTTCACACAGCCTGGCCTGCTTTAACACCCCGAAATCCCCATAGCTGGGAGCAGGCAGCCGGGGGGGGAGGCTGCTTGAGCCACAGGGCTGTGGAGCCGGCATGTGCTGGAACCACAGAGACATATTGGTATCGAGCAGTTACATTTACAAACAAAGGAGCTGATAACTCCCAGCAGGGCTGAAAGGCTCTTATCACAGCGCTGATTAAAATTTCCTCTGCAGCCAACCGCAGGGGAGGAGTGTCATCAGTGGGGAGACGTGCTCCATCCAGGGTTTAACCCTGCTCATGCTCTCTGCTGATTCATCCAGCACAAGTGAAGGGCTGCCCAGCCCAACCATGTGCTAAAAATCAGCACAGAAAACCCCAGGAGGAAGGTCCACAGCCAGGTCACATCCTCCTACCCCATCTTCTCTGGCTCACAGCGCCCTTGCTGCTCCCAGGATGATGCTCTGGGGATCCACACTGCTTGAGTCCAGTCGGTACCATCACGTGTGGGAAAAGGGGGGTGCCCACTAACCCACATCACCCAGCGCCACAACCAGATGCCTCTTGAACACCTTCAGGGACAGTGACTCCACAACCTCCCTGGGCAATCTATTCCAGTATTTAATCACCCCTACAGTGAAAAATCTTTTCCTAATGTCCAAACTTTTATTTCTTTACAAGAAGAGGAAATGAAGGGCCTGAAACACAGCTGGTTTTCCAGGGCTGCCTGGTGAGTCAGGAGGAGAGGTGGGAGCCAAGCTCAGAGCAAACCCTGCAGCATCCATCCCCACCTCACACCAGCTTCTAGGGCAGAAGCCTAGTTGGATACGAGCTGTACTGTGATGGAAGAAGCCAGAGGAGCAAAGCATGGTCATGAAGCAGGAGCCCTTTTCCTAGAGCCTATCAAGTCACTGAAGGAAGGCTACGTCCACATTTCATCTATGGACCTCTGAAATGAAAGTGTGAGAAGGGCTGTGTTTGTGCCATGGGGGGTCTGGCTGATGGTACCACCTATGTAGTTCACAGCCCTGTACACAGGTACTTGGAAGGTTGTTGGGCTCCTGCAACAGGAGAGAGCACAGGAAAGTGCATCCCAGAGACTGTTCTCATTTTTCCTCTCTGCAGCTGCAAAGATGATGCAACTGCTCCCCATCAGGCAGCTCCTGGGCCACAGCTGTGGACAGCTGAGCACAACAAAATCCCCTGGCTGCAGCAGCCCACACTGAGCAATGCTGGATGGAGGACAGCTTACAGGTTGGTGGGACATGGTGCTGCCCTGGCCTTGTGGCTTGGTATGTCCTGCCCACAGCAGGCAGCAGTTGCTGGAGAGAAATCATGCTGTCACTGAGCCTGGCAGAGAATTTCATCTGGACAAACCACTGAGAGCAAAAGGCCAATGAGAAGGAAACCAGAGGGTGCCTCCCAGATCTGCAAACCACCTCTCTGTTGGCTCTGGGGCACCCGTCCCGTGACAGGGAGAGTGATGAAACCCTTTTGCAGCAGTGGGGGGAACTACAGGCCCCTGCCTGGCATGTAGGGAGACAGAAGGTTCGTTAGGGAGCTGCCAAGCCCTGCCTGTAAATGCAAAATCCTTGAGAAGGAGGCTGCTAAAGCTAAGGGCTGGCAGCTCGTAGTAGAAAATGTTCAGTGTGAGGTGGCTTCTGAAGTCCTTTAGAAATGTTGTGTTTGTCCCCCTTTGCAGAAGACGATCAGTGTGCTTTCACAGAACCACAGAACCACAGAATCATTCTGGTTGGAAGGGACCTCCAGGGTCACCAAGTCCAACCTTTATCCCATCATATTCCTAACCATTAGACCATTAGACCACGGCCTCAAGTTGGGCCATGTGTCAACAATGTGCCACGTGTACCCCCAAAATCATGGGACCATGACTCCAAAGGGAGTGCTGGACGAGTGCAATTCCTGTAGCTCCTGGGGAGCTTCAAAACTACCCGTGCCAGGGAGCCCAGGCTGCAGGGCCAAATTGGCTTTTTCCTTCAAAAACATCTTTTTTATAACAGGGAAATTGGAGTTAAACACCTTGCAGGGTTTGGCCCTATTCATACTGCATCTGACCACAGAGCAATCCAGGGCTCAGAGCCTGGTGATCCCTGCCTGAAACTCCCACAAGGAACGTGCTAAAATCAGGCATCTGGATGGGTGTGGACTTGTTTTGGAGACTTTGCCTACATCCATGTGGTTTACTAGTAGAGACTGAGTCCCTGCACACTAAGATCTAACTCTTCCTTCCTGTGATTTCTTGGTAATTAACAAATGAAGACTAGAGACCACGCTGCAGCTTTTCAGGGCAGTGATTTCACAGCATATGGCTGAGGAGGTTTTGTTACATCCATTGCAGTGTGGTGTGAGGGGGTAAAGCCTGCTGAGGTCCTGTTGGAGAGGTGCAGAGAGCATCTCTGGAGTGATGATGCTCCCACATACAGCCCATGGAGGGAGGTATCATGGGAACTACTCCTGGGTTTCATCTCGGAAGACACCAGCTATGGACTGCCATGGCTCATGGTAGTCCTCAGCCAGCCAGTGGCAGGGAACTGGAGTGTCATGAACCAAAATGGTTATTTTCTGCAAGGGGCCAGGCACTGAGCGTGGCTTTGGCCATGGCCTCTGGGCCTGTTTTGAGGCTAGTGAGGTAGGATCTCATCAACAGTGCCCTGGGCTGTTCCCCTGCACCTGGTAAAGGGGCGAGGACTGGTCCTGAGGGGACGTGGCTCAAGGGGGACACTGCTGGAGGGGGAGATGTGGCTGATGGGGCAGAGCTGTCAATGGGAGAACACTGCTGGCATGGGGGAACATGGCTGGTGATGGGGGGACATGGGCTGAAAAGGGGACACCACTGAGGGAGGGGACATGGTTGACAGGGGGAGATGGCTGACAGGGGGACATTGCTGATAGTGGGGGGATATGGGCTGAAAAG
>VZRW01005031.1:215535-262511 GCA_013398125.1 Aegotheles bennettii
GAGGAGCCAGCACGCAGGGCCCTTCCTGCAGTACAACTTCGATGTGACCAAGGGCAAGATCTTCATCGAGTGGATGAAAGGGGCGACCACCAACATCTGCTACAACCTCCTGGACAGAAACGTCAACGAGAAGAAGCTCGGGGACAAGGTTGCGTTTTACTGGTAAATGCCTGGTTTTGTTCTGGTGTGTAAACATCCTGCCAAGGGGTGCGAATGTGCTGGTTCCTGCTGAGGTGAAACCCAGGGGGCTTTAACCTTCAGGCAGGGCCAGCAGGTGTTTGCTGTCCTTGTGCTTGGGAAGAGCTGTGCCCTGGAGCTTCTCCACCCGTCCTGGGATGCACTGAGGTGGCCCAGCACAGCCGTGAGGAGCTTTGGATCTCCAGCTCTGCCTTTGTGCTTGGACCTGCTAAGAGCAGTCAGAGGGTATTGAGGCAGGTGCTACAATCCCCTGGTGAGATAGGTGGAGACACGTGTTGAGGAACACCTGACATCCAACAGCAAAAAGCAGATTAACTCCAGATCTGTGTTCGTGTTCTGTGGATCTGGCAAAGCTTCCACTCCTGTGGTGGAAAGGTTCTTCTGAAACCTGAGCTTGTGTATTGATTCCTTGTACTTGAACATGAATAATGCCATGGGGCTCTCAAGGCTGGCTTCTCTATGCTACCTTTGGGAGGAAAAGTTAACTCCCAGCCCCATCTGAAGTATGTCTGTATTAAAAGCCATGTGAAACTTGAGATTTTCATATTGACTCAAAACAGGTTTCACCAGGGATGTCCAAAATGCAGAACTAATGCTCCCCTGCAGAACTGGCTCAGCTGGCACCACAGCTGTGTCCCCACACTGAGAACAGGGCTTGCTCCCCACTGTGTTGTGCCATTTCCCTTGAACTGGTGTGCATTTGTGTTGTGTGGGTACGACTCTGTGGCAGTACAAAAGCAAAATCAAATGTACCACTTGTTAGGGTGCAGTAACTTGGGTGGAGCAGCTGGAGAAGCTTTAACCATCATTGCAATAAACGTACCAGATGCTCTAATGATGAACAACTGTGCTGCTCCAAGTGATTTTGTGCAGCTGAAGAGTCCCCTGCTCTGTGTGTGACTGGTGTAAAGGTGCCCAGGGGCTGCCCTGCTGCAGAGGAACGTGTTTACACCAGTGTAGGTCCAGCTGTGACTGTAAAATTGGACTCATACTGGGGCTTTTATTCATACATCTACAGCTTCAGTAAAATGATTACACGTACTGTAGAGCAAATAATCATATCAATAAGGTGAAATGGTGGAAAGTGTTTACTTCCCTGCTAGTTAAGCACATTGTGTAGCTCACTTGGATGCAAAATGACTGCAGCTGCTGAATGAAAATGCCTTTGTAAATTCACCCAGGTAGAGGTGTGCCAGCAAACAAAGCCATTTGGCAGGCCAGGGCTGGCAGCTGTGCTGGGGTTTATGGAGGGAGTGGGTGCATCATTCTTCCTGCATGTAAATCTTTGGGTGACAGGCAGCAGCCTACAGCCTAGAGTTGGTCTGGGTAAAGATTCTTCCTGTTAGTTGTTCCAGCAGCTCTTGTGGGTGTGTTTGTGATGCTGAGCAAAACTTGGCAGTGGATGTTAAAATGGTGGGTGCCTGTCAGTCGTGGTGTTCACCCTGCTGAAAAACAAGGTGGCTCTTCCTCCTTAGCTGACTGCTTCCCCTTACTATTTTGGGGTAAACTCTCCCAGTGTGCTTCTCTCCCAGGTGACCTGGCACTGGGGTGCCTGGAGCTGTCAGCTGGGAATGTCGGTGGGACGAGTGGGAGGCACATGCAGAATGTGACCTGTGTGGCACTGACCTGCCAGCTTGTGGCACTGAGGTCTTGAGGAAGCAGAGCTAAGGGTCGTGACTTATAAAATAACTCTTCCAGGAGCATGCACATGCCTCTCTGGACAGAGGCTTTTCTTCAGTGACAAAATGTTAATTGCTGTCTTCTTGTCCTTTCACATTTTGTGTGTAACACTCTGTGGAACAAGCCTGCTTTCCGAAAGCATTCGAGACTTGGCATGCTGTGTGAAAGGTCAGAAGAGAAATCACAGAATCCCAGATTGGTGTGGGCTGGAAGGGACCTTAAAACTCATCCAGTCCCACCCCTGCTGTGGGCAGGGACACCTCCCACCACACCAGGTTGCTCCAAGCCCCATCCACCCTGGCCTTGAACACTGCCAGGGAGGGGCAGCCACAGCTTCTCTGGGCACCCTGGGCCAGGCTCTCACCACCCTCACACCAAAGAATTTCTTCCTCACATCCAATCTCAATCTCCCCTCTGTCAGTTTGAACCCATTCCCCCTCATCCTATTACTCCCTGCCCTTGTCAAAAGTCCCTCTCCAGCTTTGGGAGAGCCTTCAAAACCCAGAGAGGATTCCTGAGAAAATCTGGGATATTTTGAATGCCTTAGCCAGTCACTTGCTTCTGCAAATGTCTGTAGTTTGCTGGTGGCAAAAGGTGCTGAGATGGTACCAAGGTGTCAGTGACAGTGTGGCTCTGAGAGCTTTGAGAAGATACAAGATCATGATCTTGGCTTTCGGAGAGCAGAAACTGGGGAAAAAGTGAATAATGTTTCCAGGCATTACTGAGTGTCCATGAGCAGAGGTGGGTCCTGACCAGGCTCGGAGCTGCTGTCTGTGGCTGTCTTGAGTTTTGCATTGACTGGAAGGAGGTAAAGTGGCTCATCCAGATCCGTTACAGCCAAACTGCTCTGAGGGTTCCTGTGTTGCTGCTGGTCCAGGACTGCCCAAATCCGCTCTGCTCAGAGGGTCTAATCCCAAGCCACGTGGGATTGCTCTTTCAGCACAAAGGGCAGTACATGGGATTGCTTCATGCTGCAGAATTTGCACATAGGTGACGTTTGCTGCTGCAGTGTCGTCCTCTTGGTGCTGTTAGGGCTGTGTAGTTCCAAAGCACCATCCTGAGTTGGTAGGAAGCACTTGTGTTTTCCCTGTTGCCAATTTCACTCTTGCTGCTTGTGAACGTGACAAGTATTTCTGTCCCTCCTGCTTTTGATTCCTCTTTCTTTGTTTGGTGTTGCTGATGTGGCCTAAAAAGGAAGAGGAGCTCCAGGAAATGTTTCTCATAAAGTGCTGCTCTCAGAAATGAAATCTCTTTTTCATAATAGCATGGAAAGGCTGAAGTCAATGATGCTGTGGTTACTGTGCTGGCTTTTGTGGGCCTTGCAGGTGCAATGCACTGGACAAACCAGCTGGGACCCTGAGGGCACTTCCAGGGGACTTGAAGCAGTGCTGAGGACTTGGTCTGCAGTGGGTGGTGTTAACAGTGCACCTTCCCTGTGCCACAGGCATACCTGTGTCACACAGACAGACCCTTGGTTCTGTGCTGGAGCGCTGTTAATAATCTCATATAAACATCAGCCTGGGAAGCTTGTGGAGGTAAAAATATAACCAAGGGGGAATGTAGAATGCAAAGCACCTATTACAAAACTCTAATTAGACCCCGGGGTGTGAAGGTACTTGGATGAAGCCTCTTCTCTGTGTAACCTGTGCGTAGCTGAAGCACGAAGTTCTTGCCTTTGTTTTTCAAACCAGTCGGCCCAGCTGCAGTACTGGTGGTGCCTGGTGGGACCGAGGGGATGGGAGCAGGAGGTAGAGCTTGGCACACTGGGTTTAGCCTCCCTGTAGCCTTGGTTCACAGGCTTAGCAGCGTGCTGCTGGCTTCTGCCATCTTTGGAAGAGCCTATCAGTTTTCTGCTTTCTTATGCTTGCACATGGAATAACACCTAGAAAGGAGAAAGGAAGAGAGTAAAGGCTGCCAGAGCATACTAGAGCTTTGTTTAAACAAAAGAATAACTGCCTGTCATTCCTGTTCTGGGCTGTGAACAAACATGACACACAAAGATAAAATGGAGAAGGGTTTGGGTTTTTTTTAAAAAAATGTAATAAAGGATTCAGGGGCTTGTGGCTGTGAGATTTCTTCCAATAAATCTTTCTGTAAGAAAAAAAACAACCGTAAGCTCGTGTTTAAAAAATGCAATGGCAAAAAAAAAAAGCAGATCACTACTCAGGCACACTTCTGGAGGTTTTTATTAGAAACTGGAAATGCTTTTTTGGTCAGCAGCCTTCCAGAGAGGATACAGATTGTCAAAACCACTGGTTTGCTCTGGAAGTGCTGCAGGGGCCAAATGGGAGGAGAGCACGCTTGCTAGTCCCTGGGGCCCCTGTGAGCAGCTGCTGCACCTTGGGCTGGTGGCTGCCCCCCACCACAGAGTGCTTCCTTCTGGGATGTGCCATCCCAGAGTCTCATGAAACCAGATAAAATTGCATTTCAGTTGTATTTCTGTTGTAAATGTCTGGACCTCTTCAGTTTGCAGAAATAACCTTGCCTTAAGCTGGTGAGAACAGAGTGCTTGCTCTCCATGTTCCAGATGAGCATGGTGTTTTGTTTTCCTCCTTGGATACCTCTGCAGCATCAGTCTTCCGTCACTGTCACACACTCAGATGCTGTGACCGAGGATGCTGGCTCTTAACATCAAGACTTTCGGAAGTGCTTAACAGTGCTTGTTAACTGCAGCCAGCTTCTACATGGTGCCCTCAGCTCTGCTACTCCCACTGGCTTCAGGACTTTGGGGTGTCCTGTGCCAAACTGACTCATCTCTTTGGTAACTTCCTGGATGACTTGTTACACTCTCAGTGATGCTGCCTCTTTCAACACTGCCCCTGGTAGTGAAACCACATCCTTAAACCACGCAGCTTGTTTGAAGAGCAAAAACACACCTCTAGGAAGGTTCTGTTTACTGATCCACATTGCACGCACATGCCTGCAGGCTGCTGGGAGCAGTCAAAGCTACGTTGCAGGTGCTACCAAACAGCCATACCCGATGCTGCTCTTCCCCCATCACTACTGCAGAGGGATTCCTTCTGCAGGGGGATCCCGGTGAGCTCTGCAGCGGTGAGAAGCATTACAGAAAAGTTCCTGTGTTTGGTTTGTGCTCACAGCACTGCCAGGCTCAGCACAGCTCCTTTCCCTGGTGGGGATTCTCCATGGGAAAGGGGGTGTCCACACTCAGCCCTGATGAGAGAAGCTTTCTGAGGCACAACCTCAGCGATCCGTATCATCTCCTTGTGTGTGCTGAGCGTGGAGTGATAGACTGGTGGCCTTGTCACATATTGGTTATTTTGGAAGCATTGTTGGACAGTACAGTGCTCTGCTTCTGGAAATTGGGCAGATTAGGGGCACCTAATAAATATAAAATATGTTGAACATACTTGCATTTTATTAAACTATGGGTCTTGTACGCCTCTCCAAGGGCAATGGTAGCTGTGGTTTTCCATAACAGAAAGTGTAGCTGTCGTCTGGTGGGTTTTGTGAAATCTTCCAGCCTGGGAAGGAGTTTACAAAATGCTGCATCAGCCTGAATGCTTTACAGCAGTGCTTTTCGTGTCTCCAAACGTGAACATCTCAGTTTTGTGGGGCCCTCTCTGACTCAGAACTGCATGTGCAGTGCAAGAGTGGGAATGGTGGGAGCATCAATAGAAACCTGGTATTAAAACAAGGGGTGAAGGGAGTAGCTGTTGTATCTCAGACACATCCAAGTCATGTGCTTTCCTTGTTGGAACTCTTCCTCTCTCAGTTCTGGGACAGCCACCAACCATGGTGGTGCTATGGCAGTGGTACAAACAGCCGCTGTGTTCAGATGCTCATGTGTAAGTGCAAGCTGGGACAGGAGGGACTCACAGCTTGTCCTCAGGTGTAGCTCCCTGGGTTTTCTCCATTGGTGGATGGAGTCTCCACCTTCAGCTGTGGGCTGTTCAGAGCAAGGCCATGCAGGACTCAAAATGAACTGGTTCCATGTAATCGCTCTGGTTGTGCTACTGTGGGTTTGGCTGCAGATGAGATGTGAAGGTGGTGCTGCCCTAGAGCAGCATGGTGTTGCCTGCTTAAGAGTTTGGAGAGTCTTGGTTTGCCCTGAGGGGCTGGAAAACACAGGGACCGTGGTCTGAAGCTTGTTTCCAAAGGCTGTAATGTGTATGAGATAGTTACTAGGTTGTGCTAAAGGGCTGAACTACATATGTGAGAGCAGCAAAATATCTTCTTCAGGCAGGTGCTGTGCCGTGGGCGCCCCGTGTGCGGGGTGTGCGTGCCTGGATGCGGTGAGTCAGGGGTTTGAGCAGCACGTTACAGACAGCTGGCAGGCACAGAGTCAGCTGAAATTGTTTTTCCCTTCTGAGGGCTGACTCGGAAGCAGATCTTGACTCATCCCTGTCAGGTATGCATGCTGCTTTGCAGGGAGATGCCGGGAAGGGTGATTGGTTTGATGTTTCAGTGACCTCAAGCCCTGTTCTTGCTTGGCAGAGCCTTTTCCATCATAGGATGCAGGGCAGGAGCAACGACCCAGCAAATGCTCGGCAGCACAGTGAAGGAAGGGAACAGGTATTAAAGGTTGGTGGCCACTTGATTGCACAGTGCCTGTGATTTTGCCCTTTCAGAGGCATCCCTGGACTGGTGCCTCTGCACGAGGGCATTCAGCATTATTGAAGTTTTTCACTGGAAGTAGCTTTCACTGAGCTCAGATAACCTGTACTCCTGCTCCTGGAAGCAGAATGGGACTTTTCTCCTCTCTTAAGTCAAGTCTGTAAAGAAATAAGGCACTGGGGCAGCACTTGTGTGGTTGCTCCATGGCTGAGCAGTAAGGAGAGGGGTTGTGTAAGCTCTCCTGCTTGGGAACACACATTGGCAGCAGCCACAAATCAGGGGAGCAGCTTTCATTTGGGTTGCATTGGAGCTGTTTGCTCCCAGCCTTTTGCTCTGAAACCCTTGGTAACTGCTCTGGGTGGGATACAGCATCCATCTGTATAAATACAAGGGAATGTCCAGGAAGCATTTGACCAGATAAACAAGTTGGATGTCAGTAAGTGGCCAGGATTAAATGGCATGCGCCCCAGAGGAGCACAGGAACTTGAATGTGAAATTGCAGAGCTGCTGGCCAGGGTGTGCTCTGTGTTACTGCAGAGGGCAGCTGTGCCAAGGACTGGGAGGTTGCCAACCCCACTCCATCTAGAGAGGGCAAGAGAGGGATCCTGGGAATTGGTAAATCCAACTTGCATCTCCGGTGGTACAGCAGAATTGGGTAACTGTGAGCATCGACCAGTGCAGCCCGCTGGGAAAGGTGGTGGAGCTGCTGTGAAGTGAGGTCCTGCTGGCCTTTCTTGAGCCTTCCTTTCTTGAACAACCCTTTGTGGCACACAGATGGGGCTGTTTTCATGTCACCTCGGTGGTTTCCCACAAAGGGTTGTTCAAGAAAGGTATTTAACTGTGAATGGAAGAAAGGCTGGTTTAGCCTTACCCTTTGCTTCGTTGCTTTTAATGGTCACTCTCCAGGACCAGCAGCAGGTTCCCCAGGGATCAGTGTTGAAACTGCAGTGCTGATGGTGGCCAGGCTCATGTGCCCTCCATAAACAGCATCTCCTGCTGCTGTTCCTGGAGACAAAACACCAGACCCTGGTTCTGACCCAGCGTGGTGGTTTGTTTTGGTCGAAGAGGCTCTTGGCTGAGCTGCTGTGAACATCCCAGTGCTGCAGTGCAATGCTGCTGTGTAAATGAGACCTGTGGTGGCTTTTATGTTCTTATGCAGTATCTTCCCTCATGCTGCTCATTGCTCTGGCAGAGGGTCTGATTCTGGTGATTCAGCCAGAGGTTGAATCTTGGTTGAATTAAACCAAGGGGTTTAATAATTTTTCACTAATTGCTTAGAATCGTAGAATTATAGAATCATTATGGTTGGAAGGGACCTCCAGGGCCATCAAGTCCAACCTTTATCCCATCATATCCCTAACCATCAGACCGTCAGACCATGGCCTCAAGTGCCTCATCAACCTGTTTTTTGAACACCCCCAGGGACGGTGACTCCACCACCTCCCTGGGCAGCCCATTCCAGTGCCCAACCACCCTCTCAGGAAAGAACTTCTTCCTAATCTCCAACCTAAACTTCCCCTGATGGACCTTGAGGCCATTTCCTCCCGTCCTGTCATTAGCAATTCAGGAGAAGAGACCAACACCAGCCTCACTACAACCTCCCTGTCCAAAGCCACCTTTCTGCGTGGCTCTGGGTGCGTGGTGGCACAATCACTGCCTGGGGAAGCAGCAAAGGTTGTGTGTGCACGGACAGATTTTCTCACGTCTGTGAAACCTGTGTCTTGTGACACTGACAGGTGTTACAGGCACCTCGATGTGTTTAAGAATACCTTGCTCACCGTTGGGAGGGGCAGTGCAGTTGTGCAATGGTGGCACATTGTGAATATTGGCAGGAGAGTTGAAACATGGCGTGGGTAAATGGAGTCCATGGGTAGAGAGGATGGTGAACTCCTGTACGGATTCAGGACAGGAAAGATCAGAGCCCTCAGCTTGCTTTTTCTGCTAGAAAACCTGGTTATTTTATTTTAGTTGTTTGAATGGCTTGTGTGTTCTCCCCTGCACCCTGGTGTGAATGGTGCAGAGTGGACAAGGACTCAGGCTCGATGTGGATGAGACTTCCTCCAAATAGTGGCATTTACAGGGGACCAAATGTTCAGGCTTTGCCCAAAGAGGTGTGAGTGGGTGCCTGCGTGGCATTTTTCTCATGGGTAGTTGCGTTTGTTGTGCCTGGTGGGCTTTCTGTGCCCAGAGCTTAATGCTGATTACTAAGGCTTTGGCAAGATGTCTTGAGTCCCACCAGCACAGTGATCCTGCCTTTCCTCCCGGGCCCAGCTCTGCCCCAGAGCTGGTTTCAGTTCTCTGTTTGTGTTTCTGTACATCTCTTGTTGTCAATGTTGAAATATGGGGTGGTATGAAATTGTAAGCCCTGGCAATTCTCTGTAAATTCAGAGCCCATCAATTTAGCAGGAGTCACCTCCTTTCCTTAGCAGAGTCCCTCAAGGCAATCGGTGGCTTTCCTGTTTGCTTTCTTGCACCTGCCTGCCTGATAGTGAAGCACATTGTGAATTTCTGTTGCCACTGACCATCTTCTAAGAGATGTTCCTTGTGCAGAATGAGATGGCAGTCCAGCAGGTGGCATCTGACTATCACCTGTAGACATTTCTGAGGCACGAAGTTGAAATGTCCACAAAAAATCTGATTAACATTTTAATTTCCTATCGTGGCCTTGATGGAGATGTTTGAGCCTCCACTGAAATCAGCTTGCCTGGCTTTCAGTGTTTCTAGAAGGTCTTCAAAATTTGACAGGAGGCTCCATCCACAGATGCTGCATTTCCCAAAGTCAGGTGTTTCCCAGCCACAGGCAGCTTGTCAATTATTTTACTTACAGGAGCTTCATCCAGGATATGTTTTGTGGCCCAACTGCAAATTGTTTAAACAAGGAATCAGCTGTGTTGTGCTGGAAATAAGCTCTCCTCCTGTCGGGCTGGTAAAAATAGGCCGTGCCTCTCTGAAAATACTCCTTATGGTAAATATACAAAATGTTTCCTCTCATGTCAAATTCCTGTGCTCTTCCTGCAGCGACTGTGGATTCGGCTCGCAGAGTTGGGAGCTCTGGCTGAGGTCAGCAGAACTCGGTGACCTCCTGTGTAAGTCTTGCACAGGAGCTCTGTTGCAACACTACGTAACCAGTTTGGTTAAAAAAAAGCTTTACAATTTTTTGCTGGAAAATCTTAAACTTTCCTCTAAATAGGTAAAAAGCTATTTGGTTTGTTCATTGGCTGCTCTCCTCTGTTGTAAAACATGTAAGAAAGTAAGAACATAATTGAAGTTAATACGTATCCTCTTGACTTGGTGGTTACTCAACATCGAGTGAGTAGGAGAGCGTGAAGCCCTGAGGAGCAGAACTCCCCTTTCTGCTGAGCAGAACGTGGTGACACCATCACCAGGGTATTGGCATGGGGGTGTATTGCTCGTAAACTGCCTTATTTGTGGCAAAATAGTAGAGTTCCTTGGAAGAGGAGCTTGGTGGCTGCTGTCAGTCTTACCTTCTCTATAAACGTGACCCTGGTGTGTGCTGGCTCTCTGGTGTGAGCGCAGACTGTGCAAACCCCATCACACCAACTTCACTGGCTCTCCTTGTGTTGACTGGGGAACCAGGAGCCGTCGGTTGCTCTAGAGATATCTGAGCATCCCACAGTCTAGAGAAACAGCCTTGAAGTCGATTTAACAGCACAGCCTGGCAGCTGAGTGGGGAAGTTGGAGGGAGTTCTGGGTTGTGATTGTGGAGGCGCGTCCACCTCCAGCTGGGCTCTGTGCTGCAGCCATTGCTCAGGGCACGGTGAGATGAACAGTGTTTGGACTGCACAAGAGAAATATTAATTCTTGAGATGCCTCTGGTCCTTGTTCAGGTTCTGAAAGGCTGCAGATAAAAACAGTAGCTGAGAATGTGTTTAATGAGAAGGGAGGACAGAAAGACCGATGTTGTTTTTCCTATGGGACACTAGCAACCATGCAGGGTGTTGGGTGCTTTCGTTGTAGGCTGCATTTCCATACAGCTGTTTTTAAAGGTGATTAGAAGGCTGGTGCCCTTCAGAAATAGGCTCCATTTTAGCTGCAGGCCCAGCAGTGGCTGTGGTTGTGCTGGTTGGGTGCAGAGGATGGGTGCTGGGGGCTGAATGTGGTGTGTTGTGCTCTGCAGAGCACGGGGCTCCTGCTTGGGCACAGCACAGCACCCGGGTGCTGTTTGCCAGCCTGGTTTGGGGTTCTTCACAGCAATAGGAACCCGTTCATTCTATCATGATCAACTTCTAGTTGAGATGGTTTGACTGGGAGATGGACTTGGCAGTGGAGCTTTGCTGGGCCCTACCTACGTGTGTGTGGGGCTGTTGGGGGGGAATTACAGGGTGGTTTTAGTGCAGCTCTCCGAGTTAGCTGTGTGGTTTTAGAAGGTGATGCTGTTAAATGGGCGAGATTTTTCTCTTCCCTAGGATTTCTGTTGCCATGTTTACTCAACAGTCTTTTCTCAAAGTGCTGCCAAATATTCCTGAACATACTGGGAAAACCTTGTCACCCCCCCCTCCCAGGCTACACTGCGTTATTATAGGATCATAGAATCATTGTGGTTGGAAGGGACCTCCAGGGTCATCAAGTCCAGCCTTGATCCCATCATATTCCTAACCATTAGACCATCAGACCATGGCCTCAAGTGCCTCATCAACCCGTTTTTTGAACACCCCCAGGGACAGTGACTCCACCACCTCCCTGGGCAGCCCATTTCAGTGCCCAACCACCCTCTCACCCTCACCCTATTAACACAACTGCCTCTTTCTTGACCCTTGTTGTGGTGCAACAGGGCTCGAGCATGACTGGAGGGACCACAGAGGCTGAGCTTTCTGGTAAACCTTTGTCTTGGAAAGCCTCTCAGCCTTCCTGGAACTCCTTTGGGTATTTCCTGCCATGCATGACTGTGGTGGGAGATAGGTGACACTAAGCGTGGGCAGGGCTGGGCTGTTATGAAATTTTCTTGGGAAGGCTTTTGCAAACCTGTCTGAGCCGCCCATTCCTCCTCCCTCCTGGTGGTGGTGGTGAAGACCCTGCTGAAACCCTTCAGCTTTGGGCAGTATCTCGAGGAGCACCAGATTGAACCATCCATGCAAATAGAAGCATTTTTTCTCAATTAAATGGTGTATTTTTGGCGTTTTCTTGCACAGCTGGTCTCTCCAAACTGCACATTTCAACACCCTCTGTTTCCTCAAGACAGACTTTAAGGACCTCTCTCTGCTTGAGTCCCGTTCCCATGCCGGGTGGGACAAGCAAGGCTGGCAGTGGAGGGACAAATGGTATTTTTTCAGTCTTTGCAGCTGTTGTTCCCAAACCATCAGACAGAGCCTCTTCAGGCCAGAGGTGCCCTGGGTGCCCCGGGAGCAGGCAGGGCGAGTGGCAGCGGGAGGTTTGGGAGCAGGTGGTGGCCGCGGTGGCTGAGCACGCAGCCCGCGTGTGCCGGTGCAGGCGTCGGGGTGGCCTGGGGCTCGGGCTGCCCATGCGGCCTGCACGTGAGCTGCTCCCCAGATGGCAGGAGCTCAGCCCTGCCAAAGCTCTGCCTGGCATTTCAGCTGCTCTAATTCTGGATATGGGGCGGGTTAGGAAGCCGTGAGCCCGTCTCGCTGTCTCCAGCGACCTTGCATGTGAGGACGTGCCACTGAGCAGGAGCCTGCGGGAGAGGAAGGCTCCTTCCTTCTCATCCCATGCTCTGGGGGCTGCTGGAGGAGCAGGAGCTGGAGAACTGGCTGTCCCCATCCCGTGCGTCTCATGCACCAGCTTGGTCCCATGCTTAGGAGGAGTTTGGGGCTCTGTGTTGTAGTTTAGATGGCACCAGAGATGTTTTAGGGTGGATATTCCACAGTCCCCGTCTCTGCTCTGCTGGAGGCTTTCCACACTTCCCTCCTGTGGAAACTCTCCCCATGACATTGCATCATCTGAGAAAGGGTCCTTCCCCTTTCCCACCACCGTTTTCAAACTGGGAATCTCTGCTTCCTTAAGGTGCTTTCCATAAGCTAAAATGCAGAGCCTGTTTTCTACGTGCCATCACCTCCCTGCTGCCAGGGAGCGAAACCTGGGGGCTTTGAGGTGGTTTCTGAAAACTTACCCTCCAGGTGCCCCACACCCCAGCTGTGCTTGGTGACTTTGGGTCAGTGCTTTCCTTTGAGGGCAATGTGGTCACAGAAGCTTAGAGGAGAAACTGGAATGATCTTCACCCCATTGGTCCTCAGTGAAAGTGTTCACAGGGGTCCCATAGGCTTTGGGTCTATGATTTTTCTGACCCTGCAGATCTGCACGTGGTCTGGCAGATCCTGAAAACCTGCAACACTCCACTTGCTGGGCTTCATTTCACCATTTCCTCCTGTACAGCTTCTCATAGTGGTATTTACAACCCTTGCAAGCCACAATTATCATTGGCAGTTACCTTGAAAACCATAATTCCCATGGATGCAGCCTGTGCTTCCAGCAGCTCCGTGCAGGCGCTGAGGCAGCCTTGCACAGGGAAGCTGCACCCGTCCATGGATCACATTATGCAAATAAGTTACTTAGAAATCTGATGAAAGAGAGAAACCAAACAGTGTTGGCTGACTGGGGTTTGAGTCAGCTTTGCCTGGTCCCTTTGGGTGCTCTGGGAAGTGTGCATCCTCTTGGCCACCGAGTTGGAGCAGGTTGGGAGGTTGCCACCCTCCCCACTGCTTGTTATCCCAGAGCTGAGGTGGGCTCAGCTTGCTGGGATGGGCAGTGTGAGGCTTGCCTGGTTGTGTGATGAGTGGTTGAAGCAGAGCAGGAAGCAGGAAGAACTTTGAAAAGTCCTGTAGTCACCCCTGATTCTTGGCAGAGCACAGTAACTTCTTAGCCCTGCTTTGGTGCAGGTCTCCAAGCACATCTGGGCGCAGATTCCCTCTTCCACGCTGCTGCTCTGCGTCCCTGACTGCCCCACGGGCTCCGTGCTCGAGTTAACATGGCTCAGAAGAAATCTTCCTACAAACCATTTTCCCTACTGCACAATTTATGTCAAACCCTAAATCTTTTGCTCAGCTGGTGTGGGCACTCGTCAGGGGAAGCTTCCTCTTGGTTTAGCTACATGGGCACCAGGACCAGTAGGTGCACAGCTCTGATCTCCAAGGGCAATCTCCCCGCTGAGCAGACAGTCCACAATCCTCCTGCCAGTGTGGATTTGCCACGGGGGTGGTAAGTGTTCAGGTTTTCCACCTGAAGCTTTCTTTCTCTCCTGCCCAGGGTGACTTCTCCATGTGATTGTTTCTTGCTGGTGGGGCCACCAGAGGTGTGTCCCCTGGGGCTTGTGTTCATCACCCGCTTGGGAGTGGGGAGCCTGGTATTTTAGCTGCTGGCAGAAGGGAGCATTTTGACAAGTGCTCTGCAGAGCCTGTGCTTCCACTAACATGTTGATGGGGACCTATTTTGTACAGACCTTGGCACCACTGTCCTGCACACCACTGTGGTCATGGTCCCTAATTCCCTTGGGCTGTCGGGTCCTGGTGAGGAATGGCTGCAGGCAGCTAGAAAGCTGTCATAGAATCATTATGGTTGGAAGGGACCTCCAGGGTCATCAAGTCCAACCTTTATCCCATCAGATTCCTAACCATCAGACCATCAGACCATGGCCTCAAGTGCCTCATCAACCTGTTTTTTGAACACCCCCAGGGACGGTGACTCCACCACCTCCCTGGGCAGCCCATTCCAGTGCCCAACCACCCTCTCAGGAAAGAACTTCTTCCTAATCTCCAACCTAAACTTCCCCTGATGGAACTTGAGGCCATTTCCTCTTGTCCTGTCATTAGCAATTTGGGAGAAGAGACCAACACCAGCCTGCAACCAACATCTCTGCACAAAACCTGGCTTTTTCAACAAATCACTGATTTCTAGGGAAAAGCCTGCCCCGGAAGGTCCCTGGTTGTGCATCTGTGTGTTCAGTTTAAAGCACTTGCATTTACTGAAGTCGATGGGTGGTTCAGCTGAGACCATATGGTCAAAAAATGCCTTTCTCCAGCTGAGCGTGCATGTGAGATGCAGTATGTAAAACATGGGCTTCTCAAGTGCTGAAAAACTCGGATGCATTCCTGCTGTGCCCCAGATGATACTGTAGAATTTTGTATTGCTGGTTGCTAAATGCATGACCTGGTTTGAGGGAGACGAGAGAAACGTCAGGCTCAGACAAAATGTGCTTGGCTGTGGATTCATCTCGTGATGGATCTGGGAAGTGTGGGGAGCTGAAAATTGGTTTTCCGTTTCAGAAGAAGAGTTGCTGTTAGATCAAAGATCTCACGCCAGCAATCGCAGCAGTGCCACTGCCAAATATTTTCATCACCAGCTCTCAGCAAAGCTGTGCTGGGGTTCTGCAGGGCTTGGGCTGCACGCTGTAGATGTGGAGGTGAGCACTGGGTGATGTTTTTCAGAAATGTGAGGGGTTTTCTTATATTTTTATTTCTTTTTTCAATTTAATTTGGACAAGTGAGTCCACTGACTGCTCCTGCTTTCATCCGATGGGTGCTGAGGGGAAGATGCTGTTTGCAGAACTTTGCTGCCAGGAATTTACAGGTTTGCTTGTGACGCACAGAGTACTTGGGAGCATGCGAGTGGGTGTTCTTTTAAATGCCCTGTCTAAAATACATAATTCTTTGGGCTTTTGTGCCAGAGAAGAGGACAGAGCACTCTCTGAGTGCTGCTGTAGTATAGCTGTGGGCACTTCAAACTATTTTCAGATGTGGGGAGACTTAAAGCAGTTGCCTGCTCTTCAGAGACTGCTCGGGGGCCTTTGCTGGAGTTGAAAGGAGTTGTCTTGTCCTGTAGAAATGTGGATGTGACTCATTTCCCATTAAGCACAAAGTCATCTGAAAGTCTGAAGCCTGAGGTTTCCCCTGCTGATGCTAGTGGAGCTCTTCTGCAGTGATGTGAATGAATGGAAGGGACTTTGAAAGCCCTCTGAAAATCCTTGCGAAAGTTTTCACTTCTCTTTGTGTTTGCTCTGCGTTCCTCCCACGGTGCCCACTGCCTGGTGGTTTGAGGACAAACCTCGGTGCATTCACTGGCCTGAATTTCCCTCCTGAAGCCTGGTGAGGAGAAGTATCTGGCATATTTGAGATGTGCTTCTTGTGTGCAGGAGAACAGGGATGTCTGAGTGGTGCCTTGCACCCGGGTGGCTCAGGGCAGGGCAGGTCCCTGGCCCTCGTGTGTACCATGTGCAGGAGGCAGTGTGGCTCTGCCTGGGGGGGTGTACTCAGGGCTGCTAACCCCGTGAGCCACAGTTTGGTGTGGCCTGGCTGCCATCTCCCCTCTGCTGCCAGGGAAGTGTAGGGTGCTCAGTGCAGCCTTTTGCTCCGTCTCCATCCCACTCAGCCCATCTTGCGGCAGCAGCGACTGCCCCAGCCTGAAGCAAATCAGTGCCTGCTGAGACCTGTTTGCAGAGCAGGTCATGGCCAGGCTCTGCTGCAATCTATTGAGGAGATGCATCAGAAATGCAGCCAGTGAAGGGTCAAGGCAAGGGGCTGAGGTTTCCCGGAGCACAGGATTGCAGGGCTCGTGTTGGAGGAATCCCAAGTTTTGCACACAAGCCAAAGCCTTTATCTCCTTTCTCAGGCAGGTGTTACACCACCAAGTTGTTGGTGGTGGGAACCAATGTGGTTCCTGCTGTGTCCTTGGCTGAGTCTGCCACCAGCCAAAACAGCCCTTCATCTACAGCACCCAGCCGAGCCCCCAAATAGCACCCATGGCTGCGGGCTGCCTGCCTGCCTTACATGGGAAGCCTTCCAGTGGGACAGCCTGTGCTTTCCTCCTAGTGTGCCTTTCTCTCACTAAAGGTTGTAATTAGATCTTAGGCTGCAGCAGAGTATGGGCACAGGGGGGTCCTTGCCCTGTTCTGCAGGTTTATGCTGGGCTAGATGCAGAGATCCTCAGGTGAGGGATCAGTGGGCTGGGATGCTCCAGGTTGCTTTTGGAAGCATTACAATTGTCTGGAAGAGATATTTCATAGCAAGGCTCATTGCTGAGGGGCAGAGCTGCACACGGTGATACTGCACATCTGGACCCAGGCAGGTTTGTGCAGTGCTGGCCTAGGTGTAGATCTACACCTGCAGTGTGGATTCACCAAGGAGAACCTCTGCATGGTGAGGGAGGGCACTCAGCGTGCAGCCAGGTGCAGCAGGAGCAGGTGCTCTCTGAGCCAGATCAGTTACAGCACTGAGATCACCTCTTGGATCTTTGACCCTCAAGTAGTAAAATCAAAAAGGAAACTCTTGGATTTCCTGGTTTCTCTTTACTGGCTGAGATCCCATCTAACGATTTCACATGTCATTTGTCTCAAAGCAGTGCTCTTGGTTGTGACAAGGGAAGCAGAGGAAACTGTTCAGAGGCCAGGGCTGAGCCACCTGCCCTGGGCACTGGTTCTCATTCCCATGCTTTTCTTTCTCTTGGCATTCTTGTTTCTCTCCTATTTGTACTCAGAAGGGGCCAAACTTGCATAAAGGATAAAGCAGGGAATCCCCTTTGAGGAGCCCGTGGTGGGAAGATGCACTGCCCTGTGCACATCAGTGCAGGTGTCCATGGACCCGGTTGCTGCAGAGTGCCATGGAAGCCAGGAGTGTAACTGGGTATCAAGAGGGATAAGTCAGGTTTGGAAGCAGCAGATCCACGAGTAGCTTTCAGATGTGATGTTCCATGTCACCACCAGTTCTGAAACCCCTGTCCTACACGGGGCAGGAGATGCAGAGCTGGCATCTTACCCTGATTCCACCAGGTCTGCGTCAGCTGGAGCACGTGGTCACGCTGTGCTGGCACAGAATTGTATCAGAAATGAGGGTGTTTCTTTAGACATTCCTGCATCACAGCAGCCCTCTGTCTGTTTGTGTTGCTGGGGGAAACAGGAGCAGTGGTTAGTTTTAGCTCGAATTCAGTGCACATCTTTGTATGCTCTGGACTGTCTGAGATGTTAAAGAAGTGAGGTGTCTGTTCCCGAGTTAGACAGAGCCTGGATGGCATCCTGAGGGAGGGCACAACATAAAGGTGCTTCCTGGCTTCTCCCCAGCACTGGTGGTGGGTTTCATATGGCTGCACATACTCAAGGGGACACTTTTCCAGGAGGGCTGTCAGCTGAGGGTGATTCCCCTATTCTTTCATGGATCACTAATGTTTCTGTGCTGGCTGCTTTGGGGAGAGACCTGGGAAAGTGTCTCTCTCCTTCCTGGGTGTGGGAGACCACTGCTCTGCTGAGGGTGAAGTAATTTCTAGTTCTTTGTTAATCTCTTGATCTTCTGGGAGTGCCACCTCATTTGCATGGCTGAAGCATTGTGTCACATTCAAATTAGCTGGTTTTTACTTTGGTAGCAAGCCATTTCCCTGAGGACGTGACCTTCCTGTTCCATCTCTGGGTGCAGCTCTTGGCTCTTCTTCCCAGCGGTGTCTCATGGCAAGGTCCCACTGAACTGGCACCTGGGCTGCAGGAGCCCAGAGTTGTTTGTGGAAGACCACAGAGAGAATAATGCAAAGCAGGCATGACACTGGGCACATGCACACGGGTATAATTATATCTGACCTTGAAAAATAAGCCAGCCCTTGACATCCCATCCCAGTCCCTGGCAGGTATTTAAGGGCAGGGTGTTGCTGCATGACAGCTCTGGCCAGGGTTCCATGCGGACATATCTGCAGGCATGTGAGCAAGGGTGCCATGCCATCAGTCTCAGCTTGCTTGTGGGCACTCTTAGCTTCGCTTCTGTTGGACCCATCTGGCCTCTCTTGACAAAGAACCATGTGTTTCCACTGCATGCACTCAGTTGCTTCCAAGTGTAGGGATCTACACAGGGCTGGGCACTTCGGACTACACTGTCCTACTATTGGAGAACTTTAAGCCAAGAATAGATTTCTGGGGTTTGGTCACTCTGTGATCAGAAGGACAGGTGAGGACATACATGTTGTCCAAAGCAGTGAGTACCTCTGAATTTGCAGTGTTGCTCTTACCTGGTAATGCTTGCACAGTAACAAATATTGCCTTGCTTTTCCAGGGAGGGGAACGAGCCCGGGGATTCTGCGAAAATCACATACAGCGAGTTGCTGCACAAAGTCTGTCAGTTTGCCAATGTCCTCCGCAGCCAAGGTAGGCGGGTGAAGCAATAGGGGTGTTGGAATACTGGGAAGGCATTAGACCAGGGGTTTGGAGATTGGGGTCATTTTTTTGTGTGGTTGCCAATCTGTTGAGTAATTCCGTGCAAAATTCTTCGCTTCTCTCTGCTTCCACAGTTGTAAGGCAGGATGGATGTAGATTTGCTCTGCAACACGTTTTTGGAGATTCATCTCTTGGCTCTGGTCATGTCAGCTGCACAAGGAAGAAATCTGTCCTGAAAACTTCCTGTTCTGGGGTTTTCCAACAATCAATGGGGAGCTGGTTATATTTCTGCTTCCTTCAAGGGCTGTGTCGAAGGAGAACGTGGAGTGTTGGTTGCAGTCATCTTACAGGAGCCATAGGGCTTGAAAGGCAAAACCCAAGGCTCGTTCAGCTCTAACTCCAGCTAAAGCTTTGTTGTGTTCATATAGATGTTGATTTCAAGATGTTTCTTTCTGTATCCTGTTCTTTTGGCACCTGACAGTCACTTTGACCAATGCCATGTTCGTTTTCCCTCACAGGTGTGAAGAAGGGAGACCGAGTTTCCATCTACATGCCAATGATCCTGGAGCTCGTTGTAGCCATGCTTGCCTGTGCCAGGATCGGAGCTCTACACTCTGTGGTGGTAGGAACCAGCCCTTTGTATTGCTCTCAGTGCTGAGCTCTTGGGGGGGAGCAGCTCTTATTCTTGGGAGAGGAGCTGGAGAGATGGGTGTGCTGATCAGGAGGTGGGTGGAAACTGAAGGTGCTGCTGTTTCCTAGCCCATTCCTGCATTAACTGTGGAATGAGCTCTTTTAGCTCTCTCCATCAGTGCCTGGTGTCATTTACCATCAGTGAACTGCACAGCTGCAGTTGGGTTCTTTGGGTTGGGATGTTTTTGTGCTCTCACTGACCTGGTTGTGTGACCTCTGTCAGTTTGCAGGTTTCTCAGCAGACTCTCTTTGCGAGCGGATTCTCAGCTGCGGTTGCTCTCTCCTCATCACGGCAGGTAAAACATGCATTTGTGCCCCTGAGCTGTTACTGTTGCCTGTCAGAAAGGTCTTTATTTCCAAAGCCAGATGCACTTGGGTTTGGAAGAGGAAGGGGCAGTGCTTCAGCTGAGCAGCCACAAGGTGGATGCTCTGCTTGTAGCTGTGCTTGAGTACTATTTCCCACTTTGAATGTACAGTGAAGCATCTAAGCAGCCTGCTCACTTTGTCCTGTAAAGCATGGTGTCACCAGCTGCTAATGACATGTTTCCAAATGCTGCTCATCCATGTTCCTCTTCAAAATCAGCCAGATGTTTGCAAGATGTGTCATTTACGAGGCAGTTCTAATACGAGAATTCCTTCCCGATTTCAAGGATGTTTCTGCTGCAACTCTCAGCCTTGTAAAGCAAGGGGTCAGGGAAGTGGTGGTGTTTGCATGTGAGCCCACTGCGTTTCCCCAGCTGTTTTTTTGCAATAATGCAAAAAATAAGTTTTTTTTATTAATAGGTCCATGGCATGGAAAGGACCCCCTAAATTGCAATCTGTGTTCTGGCTGTATTGGATTATTTCCCACAGATTATTCCCAAGAGACTTGTCTGGTCAAATTGGAACCTCTCCCAGGGAAGGAATTTCACCATTTCTCTTGGCATCTGTTTCACTAGGCTAAAAGGGTGTATTGGGAAACCTTTCCCATCAGCTGCCTGTCTGCTTTCCCTCACTCCAGTGCATGAGCTCTGCTCTGCCCTCCTGAACCTGCCTGTTGCTGCCAGCTGTCCCAGGCTGCCTTGGCTGTGATGCCCCTCTCATGCTTTCCTCACCATTTTGCAGATGCCTTTTATCGAGGGGACAAGCTGATCAACTTGAAGCAGATTGCAGATGAAGCCCTCCAGAAATGTAAAGACAAGTAAGTTTGGATTCCCTTGTAAGGAGAGCATCGCTGCCAGATTCTGCTCCTGCACAAATGGAAATGGAAGTTTTCATAGGTGGGCAGAGAGCAGCAGGTCAGACATGAGCTGCACTGCATTCCTGAGCCTTTCAGAACTAGGATGTGCTTCAACTCCCTCATCTTAAAAGTATTTTCTTTTCACTTTCCTCTTGTCTGACCCGAAGGCCCACACGTTGGATGGGAGGATTTGCTGCAGACAGACTGGTCCACCATCATTATAGCCCTTGGCAGATCTCCCAGTTGTGCAGAAGCAGCTCTTGCTATGGGAGGGAATAAGGCACCTCTGTACCAGTTGGGAGCAGCTGGACACTGTGCCTTGAGGCTCATGAAGATGAGGCTTAAGTCTTGCTCCAAAGCCACTAATTCAATAATAATAATATAACAAACCCAAAATGATTCAGGTTGGGGCAGTGGCTGTGTAAACAGGAACAGACACTGCAGTTGACATGCACTGACATGTGCACAGGAGCAGGGCCTGTCTGCACACAAGTACATGGCAAAGCTGCTTCATTTTTTTAAGCATCTCCACTGAGATACTGTAAACCATAAAGACCTAGGCAGATCTATCATCAGATTTTACAGAAATGGTGAAATGACTTTGCCAAGCTTAGAGACCCTGTCTGTGTAGCTTGTATGAGCCTGAATGTGGTCCTGTAAGCTGGATCAAACCTGGAAGTTTAGGGCAGATGGTCTGCATGTCAGAAATGCAAACTCTTCACAAGCATTTAAAACTCTAAAACTTGGAAACACGAGTTTATATGTCTGTAAAAGTAGGTACCTGGGGGGACAGAAATGATCCTGAAGTTAGGAATTAACAGTGTGTTGGTACCCTGGCAGGGCTGAAGATCATTTTGTTTGCATTACAGGTAGGCTGTGTTGGCCCACTCTTTCCTTGATGTATAATGTGTCTTTGGAAGTCTTTCTTCCTCCTGAATCAGACAGTTGGTCATGCCTAGGGATGAGAGCAGCCACCTACTATCTCCTGGGTGCTGCGGGAGGTCTTGTTTGTGGTCACAGGCAGGCAGATTTGGGGTCTGTAAGAAATGTCCCCAGCAGTGACCTGAGAGAGGTGCTTGTGGGATCCCCGCTTCCTCCACAGGAATCACACCTGGTAAATCCCCAGTAAGCTGTGCACAAACCTTTCCTGTTCTTCGAGCTCTGTTCCTGTGGCTGGTGTCCCTTGGCAATTCATGGTGCGCCTGGAGTTTGCATGGCAGCATATGCTCTAGCTCAGCAGGAGCAGCTCAGGGCCCTGCTCAGCCCCTGCCTCAGCAGCCTCACTGACAGCTCCTACCTTTCACAGGGGCTCCCCTTTGAAAATGTGCATCGTGGTGAAGCACCTGGGGAAGGAAGAGGTAGCGGTGGATGGGACATGCAGCAAGTCTCCCCCTCTCAAAAGACTGTGTCAGGATGTACAGGTATGTTCGTGAGGGGACGAGGGGGGGATTATTCACTATGGGCTGGAGCCCAGCAAGTCCACCAGTACAAAACTGCTGCAGTTCTTCCTTGGATGCTCGTGTTCTCTGGTTCCTGTTCCTTTTTTCTCCCCTCCTTGCTGTTGTTGCATTGCAAGTGGCCTGAAAAATGGTTCCTTTGCCTTACCAAGATCCTCTCCCTGCTGCTTCCTTTAACCCCATCACTAGCTTCCAGCCCACAGGACCTCTGAGAGCACAGCAAGGTACATCTTCCACAGCCACTAGGACAAGGACAAGGTGCCTGTTCTCCTCTGCCCAGTGAAGGACTTTTCCTTCCTAACCCTCTGTCTGTCTATCTATGTCTGTCTATCTATCTCTGTCTATCTCTGTCTGTCTATCCATCCATCCATCCATCTCTCTATCTCCCTTTTTGTGCAAAGACCAATGCTGTCCCACACTGTGGCTGTGACAGTGGAAGCAGGAGAGGAAGAACAGGAGATCTGTGCTCGTGGTGTGGGTTCAGCACAGCTCCCCCCCATGAGCACAGTGACACGCTGAGAACAGCAAGGTCTCTGTGTAGCTGGCACAGTAACTGTGTCAGCTGTCAGGGCTGGGGCTTTCCCCTGCAACTGAAACCAGATGAAAGGATGTGGTGGGCCAGAGGCATGTGGTGAGATGGGGGTGGAAGGAGGAGAAGGTGTCGTGGAGCAGTGGCTGCCTGCGGAGCTCCTGAGGCTGGTGCAGTCCTGCTGTGCCTGGTGGCTACTCACTGCCTGCATCCTTGTGAGAGGCAGGTTGCTTTCAGCTGCCTAACTGCTCTGTGTCTTGCAGCAGTGTCTTTTATCCCTGTGTGTTTGGTGATTATTTGTTTTAGGTTATCCCCAGGCTGCTGTGTGCTCAGACCTGGGTTGTATTTGCATAGCACATTTGAGCTCTGGGCTCTGCTTTCAGAGGAGATGGTCTGTGTACATACCTGGAACAAGAAGTCCAGCAGATTCTGCATCTTTGAGTTAATATTCCTTGTTCAGCTGTGTTAATTTTATTGGGGTGTTGCTTTGTGTCTGCCAGCCTGGCTGTGTTACATTGGCCTCCTCTGCCCCTTTGTGAGGGGGTGGGAAAGCTGGAGTGGACCAGCCTGTGGGGTTTCCCTGGTCAGACAGTTGCTGAGAAGCTTGTCCCTGTTGGTGAGGGAAGGTTATTGTGCAGAATGTCCCAGGAGAAGGGAGGAGGCTGGAGGAGATCTCTTACCCTTGGCTCTTGCTGCTTTGTGTGTTCAGATGCTATTCAAGATCGCTTTCCCTGGTGAATGCATTTTTACCATGCCGTGGGCTTGTGTAACACTCCTGGCCAGCCTGGGGGCCGTGTGCTGGCTCTGTGCTCTGTACCCAGTGGCCTGGGGGCAGGGGGTGGCCTTGAGACCTGCCCTGGGGGCAGCGAGGACCGAGGGAAGGCAATGGAAGCAGCAGGCAGGCTTTTGCTCAGAGAGCATCTCCTGCCTGACCCAGATCTGCGTGCTCTCCAGCTTGCTGGGATGGTTTTCCAGCATCCAGTCCTGTGGGCTGCCAGCTCCCAGCCTGCAGAGCCTGGTGTAGGTCCTCTGCTTCTCGACCTTCACACCCTCTTTGTGGATTTTTAACAGGAAAAAAAGACTGAGAGCTCACAGAGACTCCAGCCCAAGGTATTTACACACAGCACTGCCTTCCTCCTGTGGCACCCCCCCTTCGCTTCCCCCTCCAGCACTCCACCTCCTAACGCTGGCTGCACGGCCACACGTGCCTGCCTAACCTGGTCACCAGCAGCTGCATGTTAGCCATAGGTGCCACTCGCTGCTTGTCCAGAGCTGCCCACGGGTTTGGGGTGAGTGTGGTGCCTCCAACTTTGCTGCTGAAAATAAATCTGCATCCATAAAGCCCCTGGGTGCACGTCAGCGTGGTGACGGGGGGAGTGCAGGGCCACAGGGACACACTGCCAGTGTTTGGAGGGCTGTTCACAGAATCACAGAATCCTAGGGGTTGGAAGGGACCTCGAAAGCTCATCCAGTCCAACCCCCCTGCCAGAGCAGGGTCACCTAGAGTCCATCACACAGGAACGCATCCAGGCGGGGTTTGAATGTCTCCAGCCAAGGAGACTCCACAACCTCTCTGGGCAGCCTGGTCCAGTGCTGTGGCACTCTCACAGGAAAGAAGTTCTTCCTGATATTCACATGGAACCTCCTGTGCTCCAGTTTGCATCCATTGCCCCTTGTCCTATCTTTGGACGTCACTGCAAAAAGCTTGGCTCCATCGTCCTGCCCCTCACCCTTTACAGATTTGTAACCATGGATGAGGTCACCCCTCAGTCTCCTTTTCTCCAAGCTAAAGAGCCCCAGCTCCCTCAGCCTTTCCTCATAAGGGAGATGTTCCACTCCATCATCTTTGTGGCTCTGCGCTGGACTCTCTCAAGCAGTTCCCTGTCCTTCTTGAACTGTGGGGCCCAGAACTGGACACAATACTCCAGATGTTCATCTCTCTGCCTCCTAAAATCACCTCTGGCAGTGCGGGGAGGCTGGCAGGGGTCTCCTGCAGCTTCCCGGCACTGAGCTGTGGGCAGCAAACCTGGAGCTCCAGCCCCAAGGTGCAGAGTCTGCCCGCCCCATCCAAGGAGCTGTGGGCTCAGCACCCCATGAGCAGACAGGCAGAGGCAGGACTGGCCTGGGGGCTGCATGCCATGGGTGTCACCTCCTCCAGGCACTGGAAGCTGGGTGCTAAAATGGAGGGGTCCTTGAAGGAGGGATGCAAGAAAGCAGCTGTTGGATGGGCTGGTGTGAGCCCGCCTTGGGTTGGTTTGACCTGGTGTGTTGCTGGGAGTGTGCTGGTGGGACAGACGTGTGGGATTTGCTCCCCCAGGTAAGGCCAGGAGCCCTGGGGATCCATGAGATCTTCCAAGGTGGGCTTGGATGTGCTGAGCTGGCAAGCAGTGAGTGTCCCCTGCACCGCACGTGCAGGAGCTGCATCTGGGCCATGGGGTCCTGGTGCCTCCGAGTGCCACGTGAGCATCTTCAGGGCTGCAAAGAGTCACTGTGTGACCCTGTGGCTGCTCTCCATGCCAGGCCCCCCCTCTGGGGGAGCTGTGGGGTCTCTGAGCAGGTGCTAGGAGGAGATGTGCCCAGCAGGGAGCTGCAGGACTCTGGGTCGGTGTGCCTGCCCTCGCAGAGATGTGGGAGGTGGGGGTCTGTGCTGGGGCTGGGCAGTGTTGCCCACTCAGCTGCCCCTGGGCTCCCCTGAGGAAAGGTGGAGGAGTTGGGTCTGTCACCCCAGAGGGGTACCCAGCCAGCACAGCGCTTGTGGTGACCTCTGCCCATCAGCCACAAGCACTGGTGGCTCTGTTACAGCTCTGCCATCCTCAAGCAGCTCCTTTGGGTGGCCAGTGCTGGTGGTTCCATGTTGGAGCAGTCACTTCTCACCAGGGTGATTACCCTGAAATCCAGATGTCAGGGTTTTTTGGGTCTGCCTGCAGGGTGTGTGAGCCTGGTGGGTGTGTGGCTGTGCTGGCTGCTGCTTTGCTGCTGGAGGCAGCCCAGGAGGGCAGGAGGAGCCTGTTTGCTGTGAGCGTGGAGCAGCAGCTGCTGCAAGCCCTCTCCTGGCTGCTGCTGCTGGGAGGGATTCAGCAGCGTTAGCAGTAGTTTGGACAATCTGCTTCAGGTCTTGCAGCCAGACCATGTTCACAGGTTTTTCTCGTGGCCATGGGCTGAGGAAAGGAGCTTCTGGAGTGGGAGCTGCTGCTCTGGTGCATGGTTTGCATCAGACAGCTCTGGAGCAGGAGCTGTGCTGTGAACATCTACCTCCGTGGGTCACGAGGGGGGTGAGGTTGGGGCTGCACCCCTCGTCCCCTCCTCACTGGCTTTTGGGTGGGCCTGTTTCTAATCTTCTGCTTCTCTCAGACCCCCTGGAACCCAGCCGTGGACGTGTGGTGGCACGAGCTGATGAGCAGTGCCAGCACGGAGTGCGAGCCTGAGTGGTGTGACTCAGAGGATGAGCTCTTCATCCTCTACACAAGTGGCTCAACTGGGAAACCCAAGGTACGTGTCCCAGCTCCCTGTCCACGGGACTGAGCTGAGCCACAGTAACACTTCAGCTGTGGAAACTGGTGTGAAGGTCATGCTGGGAGGCTGCAGTGAGAAGAGAAGCTGTGGAGGTCTTGGGAAAGGGTCTGTGCTGGTCATTCCTGCTCAGCTGCTGTTCCAGCTCTGTGGAGCCAGGGTGCTCAGCTTGGCCTGGGAGGGTGAGGGCCCTGGTGGGAGCTTGCCCTGACAGCTGGGTGCCTTCTCCTCGTAGGGTGTGCTGCACACTGTGGGTGGATACATGCTTTTTGCTGCCACCTCGTTTAAATACGTGTTTGATTACCAACCTGAGGATGTCTACTGGTGCACTGCTGACATTGGATGGATCACGGGCCATTCCTACCTCACTTATGGACCCTTGGCAAATGGGGCAACAAGTGTGTTGGTAAGTGCTGAGTGGCAGCTGGGTACTTCTACTCCAGGAAGGTGGAGATGGTGGTGCTGAGCTGCATTACTCTGTGATGAGCCTGCTTCTCACTTGGCGTGCAGTGGCCTGGGCTCTGCGGGGAAGGGTGGTGGTTGCCCAGGAGGACATGGGTGGCTGCTCGGTGGCAGAGGAGAGGGCTGGTTGGCATGTGTTTTTTGGGTGGTTAATTTTTCAAATGCTCCCCTGTTTCCTTCCCTTAGAAGTCCAAACCTCATGTCCCAGGGGAGCCAGGGCTGCTGCAAGGGAATGCAAAAGCTGGATCAGAAGCAGGGAGTGATGTTTTCACTGCTGGTGCTGGTTTGACAACCTGCATTTAACTTCTGGGTCTGAACGTCCCCTGGCAGTGTACAGCTGTCACTTGTGCACAGATCAGGGAGCCTGAGGGCTGTGCCCAAGACTCCCTGGGGAAATGCAAGCAGGAGAACCACTGCCTTGTGGAGGGAGTCCTTTTTGGGGTTCATGGTACTTTGGGCTGTGGTTATGTGACTGTGTTTGGACCTGCCACCCTTTACCATGTGGGCAGGGTCATTTGGGCTGGTGGGACTGTGTCACTGTGGGAGCCACCCAAGTGCTGTTGGGGTGTTTTGGGGGACATTAGCTAGGACACCTGGGGTGGGGTGATGCCAAATCCATCCCAAGGAAGCGGTAAGAGGACTGGGTTGGCTTCACTGCCTGCTGCCCCTGGCATTCCTTTAAGGACATTCTAGGGTACAACTGCTCTTCCCTGTTGCTCTTGGCTCCTCCTGCTTGGGAAGGTGCTGCAGGTCGGTGGCAGTAAGGAGCGACTGTGTCACTGCCCTGTCTCCTGTTCAGTTTGAAGGTGTCCCCACCTACCCAGATGTCGGGCGAATGTGGAGCATCGTTGACAAGTACAAGGTGACCAAGTTCTACACAGCACCCACAGCCATCCGGCTGCTGATGAAGCATGGGGATGAGCCCGTCAAAAAGTGAGTGCCAGTCTCCAGAGGCACAGGGATCCCTGGTTCTGGCACAGCCAGAGGCTCCCAATGAGGAACTCGGGGGCCCCAGCATTTTTTCTGAACAGACCAGGATTTTCTGCCTTCTACACAGCAATGTGCAGGCCATGTTTCTGCACTCCTGGCACTAACTTCATTATGGCTCTTCTGAGAGGCTCCTCCTCTTCCACCGTGAGCTGCAGCTAAGCTCAGAGATTGCAGGTTCTCACTGCTCCTGACCCAACGCTCACCAAGGTGTCCTGGGCAGAGCCCCTCCATGTGCTGCTTCTTGGCCCAAAGAAGGGAAGGAGCAGATCCAAGTAGGAGCTTGAAGTGGTAGACACCAAAATCACCAAGGTCTCCTTTTTCCCCCGTGGGAGAGGGCTGAGAAGGGTCTGAACCATACCTGGAAGCCCCAAGTACCCTTTGGGTAGCCCAGGGGTTCCTGTGAGCTCTGCTGTGCAGCAGGTTCACAGCTGCTGCCCTCCATGGCCTGCTGAGCCCCTGCCAGCCCCCTCCTCTCTGCAGGCACAGCAGGAAGTCTCTGAAGGTGCTGGGGACTGTTGGAGAGCCCATCAACCCCGAAGCCTGGCTGTGGTACTACCGCGTGGTGGGAGAAGAGAGGTGTCCCATTGTGGACACGTTCTGGCAGACAGAGACAGTGAGTCCTGGCCTGGGTGTCCCCAGGACCCCTCTTTCCCTTGTGCTCCCTGCAGGGTGTCCTTGCAGGTTTGTTGGGGTGTTTCTCTGGTTCTGTGTGGAGCAGTTGTTGTGCTTGCCAAGGAGACTCCAATGTGGCCTGCAAGTCTTGCTTCCCCTTCTCTTTCTTTCCTGGACCTCAAACAGGATCCAAGGGGAGACCTTCCTCTTCAAAGGGTCCCTGCCAAGGTCTGCTCTGGACCCTGCTCTCCTCCTCTCTCTCTCTCTCTCTCTCTCCCCCCGCAGCTCCAAAGCTTCATGCCCAAACCCCATCTCCCTGTCCCCTGCTGTATCCTTTCCAAAGCCCTGTCTCCACACCTGCCCCAAACAGCATCTGACTGGGACGTGATGTGACCAGAGCTGGTGCAGACAGCTGTGGGATGGACTGCATGGCCCAAACCCACTGGTTTTTGCCTCTCTTTGCAGGGTGGCCACATGCTGACATCCCTCCCAGCTGCCACCCCTATGAAACCAGGCTCTGCTGTGAGTACTTCTGTTCCCCCCAGGGGCAGGGAGGGCTCCCCAGGGCCCACAGCCAAGCCCTGCAGCAGCAGCTGGCGCTGCCTGGTGGTTACTGGCTTGCCAGGGTGGTTGTGGGACAGTGGTGCATGCGGGGAGGTGGCCACCACCCAAAATCCCAGGCCCCATGTGCCACAGCCTCTACAAAGCTGCCCTTGCTCTGCCTCCTGCTCCCTCTGGTTCATGGGGTTTTAACACGTGGGCTCACCTCCATGTCTCCTTGCTCTCTGGTCCCCATGGCAGACGTTCCCCTTCTTTGGTGTGGTCCCTGCCATCCTGAACGAGTCGGGGGAAGAGCTGGAAGGAGAAGCAGAAGGCTACCTGGTAAAGACGGGCTGATCTTCCCCACCCTCCCCTTGTCCATTCCCTGTGAGCTCCAGGAACTCCCTGGTAGCATCCACACATCTCTGCTTACTTTGGGTCCACACAAGGAACCCCCTTGGGTGGTGGGAATTCCCCTCACTGCCATAACTCACTGGGAACTTTATGCTGTGGACAAACTGTTCAGCTGATCATCAAATGCCCTTGCACACATGGGCAAGGCAGGAGAGCAGGAAACAACTTCTCAGCCAAGCTCCTTCCCCCCAGGCCAAGCCTGGTGAGACTCTGCAACTACCTAAAAGGAGGTTGTAGTGAGGCTGGTGTTGGTCTCTTCTCCCAAACTGCTAATGACAGGACGAGAGGAAATGGCCTCAAGCTCCATCAGGGGAAGTTTAGGTTGGAGATTAGGAAGAAGTTCTTTCCTGAGAGGGTGGTTGGGCACTGGAATGGGCTGCTCAGGGAGGTGGTGGAGTCACCGTCCCTGGGGGTGTTCAAAGAACGGGTTGATGGCACTTGAGGCCATGGTCTGATGGTCCAATGGTCAGGAATCTGATGGGATAAAGGTTGGACTTGATGACCCTGGAGGTCCCTTCCAACCGTAACGATTCTATGATTCTATGACATTCCCAGTAGCTCAGCACTGGGCAGCAAGTGTCTGAGTGTCATCACTCAAGGCTGTCTCCAGCATCCCTCCCACCACGTGCAAAGCCTGTGTGTGTCTGTGCTGCCCTGGTGTGTGCCTGGGTTCCTGGTTCTGCTCTCACTGACCCAGCTCTGCATTTCTCACCATCAGGTATTTAAGCAGCCCTGGCCAGGAATAATGCGCACGCTGTACAGGAACCACCAGCAGTTTGAAACCACGTACTTCAAGAAGTTCCCTGGGTACTATGTGACAGGCGATGGTAAGGGTGTCTGGGGAGTGTGTGGCTGCAGGGGCCTGGGACAGCAGTTTAAATCTTGCTGTGTCCTGGCTTCTGGATCCCTTATCCGTTGCTCCGAGGGCTGGAGCTGCTCCCTCACGCTGTCATTTCTGGCTATTTTTAGGTTGCAAGAGAGATAAAGATGGTTATTACTGGATCACAGGGCGAATTGATGACATGTTGAATGTTTCTGGTAAGAATGAGTTTTGTCTTCAGTGGGAACCAGAGTGCTTTCTGACACTAGTTGAGAGACACCTCGCTTTGTGGGGGACACTTCTGCATCCGTGTCTGATACTGGTTAAAAAAGCCACCTGGCTTTTATGGGGGATGGTTCTGCATCCGTGACTCTGCCCAGCAACCTGTCCTCAAAGTGGATATAATTGCTGGGTCAGGGTTATTTCTGGGACAGACCAGTGTGTGACTTGGTGACTTTCTGCATCATTACCTCTGGAGACAAGTGCAGTGGGGGAAGGAACCTTCTGTAACCTCTTTAGAGGAGGTCCTTAACCAGCCAAGGTGCCCCTGTGCTGAAGTACTTAGGGCCGCAGGGAATCACAAGGGTTGAGCAGGACCATGTGGTCCCTTATCCAATCCATGTAACTTTGAAGCTGGATCAGGCTGCTTGGAGCTGTGTCTACAGAGGTGGGGATTCTCCCACCTCTCTTGACCTTGTCTTTGAGATTCAGCTGCTTCTCAGCCTATTGTTTTCCATGTACTGCATTTAAGAGCTCCCCCCCTCCTTCCCTGGAGGCTGTAGCCTCCAGGTAATCACTGCTACAAACTAGATCCTTTCATCTGACCAGCAGTGCCTGATCCTCCACCAAATGATCAGGTGTGATGCACCATATCATCTCCCCGTGGTGATGAGCTGGAAGCAGGGCACGGCAGGGCTGGTTCCTGGCCTGCAAACCTATAGCTCAGGGCCTTTTCCACCTGCAGACCTCCTCCTCCCAGCTGCTGGGAGGCTGCAGCACCCCAGCCCCGTGCAGGTCTGTAGAGCACTGCCTCTCCTTGCTTCCAGGCCACTTGCTGAGCACCACGGAGGTGGAGTCTGCCTTGCTGGAGCATGCGGCCATCTCAGAGGCTGCAGTGGTCAGCCACCCACACCCCCTGAAAGGAGAGTGCCTCTACTGCTTCGTGACCCTGAGAGATGGCCACGAGTTCACCAAGAACCTGACAGATGAGCTGAAAAAACAAGGTAGCAACAGCCAAATATTTGGGAGGTTCCGTGGTAGGAAGAGAGAGGACGGTGCTGGGCAGGTGATGGAGGGCTTAAAGGCTTGGGTGCTTGAACGAAGGTGCAGGTGGTCTGGGGAATGCAGCATGGACAACTGGGACAAGGTGCCCCCTCTGATTAGAGGGCACGGTTGGCCAAGACTAAAATTAGTTCTCCCAGCCTCTGGCTGCTCATGTGATGCCCTCTCTGCTCCTGGGAGCTGGCAGCCACGTGAAGGACCGGGGTACCTGGCAGGCTTTGGTTTGCAGCAGTGCTCTCCTCTGTGGGCACAGCTCCCACAGCTCTCACTGGCAGACTTTGGTTTGTGGTGAGGATCATTCTGTTGCTCTGGGGTAGTGCTCTGGGTGTTTGTGCTCTGGTCTCAAGGGAGCTCTCATTTCCACAGCAGGCTGTGAAACAGACCCATGGCAGTTTCTTCTCTGTAGGAACTCAACAGCAAATCAGGCCTTGCTCTATCAAAGTGGTACTGGTGATTGGTGTAGCCATTATAAGAGGTCTCATGAAGATGGAGAGAATGAAAAAAGGAGTGTACTTGCCTTTGGGAAGCTGTGCTGATAGCCCCCTTGGCACTGTGGGACTCGCTGCCCCCTCCCACAGCCCAGCAGCTGGGCTGCAGCAGCCCTCAGCGCTGCCCTGCCAGCTCCCCCATGTCTTAACTTGGCCATCCTGCCTGGAAAGGAAGTGTGTGGGGTCACCTCGTACCTACAATGGAAATATTTATTATTTTTTTTTTGCAGTCAGAGAAAAAATTGGACCCATAGCAACACCTGATTACATCCAGTATGCCCCCAGCCTGCCCAAAACCCGCTCAGGTAAGGGTGGTGCTGGGGAGGACGGGGTGGTTCCTGCCACGGGAAGGAAATTGGCTCTACATTTCTGTCCAGGGCCACTCAGATTCAGGGGGGAGCAACCTCAGGGCAAGCAGGATGCTGCAGTTCTGGGCACTCCCTGCTCCTGACTCCTGCTCTCCTCTCGTGGCTGTCCTTACAGGCAAGATCACCAGGAGGATACTAAGGAAGATTGCCAAAAATGACCACGATGTGGGGGACATCTCCACCTTGGCAAACCCGGGCATCATAAAACATCTTTTCAACAGCAGATGTGACACTAAACAGTAGCAGCACGACCTGTCCCTGCTGAGCAGAACTGTAGCAGCAGCAGTGTCCTGTTGAGCAGGTCCCTTGAGTGACCGCTGTCTGCCCTGGAAGGAAACCTTCACCTCTTGCATTGAATGTATGGACACTGGGAATGAGGGAAAGGCTGCTCTAAAGAGGCTGTGTCTCATGAGCGTGTCCATGCCTGGGAGGAGTGTGTGCATCCTCTTCCAGATGGGTATCCTGCACTGGAGGTTCAGCCTTGTGCACGGAGGGACTCGTCCTCCTCCCTTCGCAGCACCTCGTTCTTGATTTTTAAATTTATTTTTTGGTGGGAGGGATGTTAATTAACTTCGTGTAACTGAGGGGCCCTGGCACAGTGGGAAGGAACTTTGGGGGTTAGAGGGGAAGTGGTGCTGGAGTTATTCAATGCAGGCAGGCACGGGAGGTGCATCTGCCCCTGTCCACACGCCAGTGGAGCTTCCTTTTCTGCTTGGGGTGCTGCAAGCTGTGGGAGAGCTTAAAAACACCCCCATCGTAACCATACAGCTGAGTTATAGTCCTGCATCCACTGCCCAAGCCAAGCTAGCAGAGCTCCCCTAGCCTGGAGGGGAATGGGGCAAGGCTCAAGGCTCTGTGCTTTAAACAGGGTGTTTAGAGCCATTTGGTACCAAGATCTGCTCCTTCCTAACTGCATGGTGCCAGCTGCTGTGGTTTTCCCAATCCAGGATCCTTCACCAGCCATGGACACGGTAGGGAAAGCCTTGCTCTGCCATGCTCCTGTAGAGCACCACTGCCACCTGCTCTGCTGCCACTGGCACTGCCCCTGTCGAGGCCTGGGGTGGGAGTGGGTGCTGCTGATACCAAAGGCTGGAGGGCAGTAAAGCCCTGCAGGGGCACCTCTCCCACCACAGGCAGAGCAGGTGCTGGGGCACAGTGCACCAGGAGCATTGCTGCAGGCAAAGCAGCCAGGGCAGGGCTGTGTTAGTCCTACACGATGTTCTGTCCTTGGAGGGAAAAAAATATAGTGGAAGGTGTTTAAATTACCTTTTGCTTAAATGGGACAGGGCTTGATCTTGATGAGGGGAAAAACCCCCAGACCCTCTGCCCAGGAGCCTGACCCTCACCAGGTACTGCCAAAGCCATTCCTCAAATCAACTACGTTTAACTCCAGCCTGGAGTGGGGCTGGGGGATACCTCCTCTGTCTGTATGAGAACTGCATGCGAGCTCTTTGATTTTGCACTTAAACCAAAGGAGAAATGGGCTTCAAACTTGCTGCACCAGCCCTAGAGGCTTTACCTGCACCCTGAGCTGGCGTTGGGCTGGGCTGGAAGGGATGAGGCTGCTGCCCCTGAGGCTGGGTGCTCAGGAAGAGTGTTGGAGGTGCTCAGGACAAGTGTTGGGGGTGCTCTGGTGGGCTCTTGTCCAAACCCCAAGTCTCACTTTGTACCTGCTGCTCTCACTGGCACTGTGTGTACCTGTGATCTCTAACCTCAGTGTGTGCCAGTGCACACCCCACAGCTCTGTACCCCTGGATTGTGCCACCCCCTCAGCAAGATTCCCACATCGTGGCTCTTCCTCTGTTACTCCATCCGCTGTGTAATGTCAGCTGGGAAGAGCTGGGATTTTATGCAAAAAGGGAATAAAAAAAATCAAGGAAACAAAATGGAAACAGGCTTAGGGGATGTGCCTGGGTGGTGGGTGCTTGTCTGGGGGAGATGGGGTTGCTCAGTCATTGCTGTGCCCAAACTGGGGGAGATGTTTAGGGGCTGGGGAGGGGTGTGTCACTGCCAGTGCAATGTTTTTTATGGAATCATAGAATCATTATGGTTGGAAGGGACCTCCAGGGTCATCAAGTCCAACCTTTTATCCCATTATATTTCTTTTGATGGGCTGGGAATTACAGGCTGGGACTGTGCTGCTGCCCTGGGCTGGGGCAAGGGCAGAAGCTCCTGAGTCCAGAGCTGGAGCCCGTGTCTCAGTTTCCCTCTGGTCTCCATCCAAAAATGAACCACTAAGGCTCATGGACAGTGTCACCAACTCCAGAGCAGCCAGGGAAGCTCAGGGCTGTTGAGAGCTGCCTTGCCACCACACCAGGCCTCACCCAGGCCCAGAGAGCACCTGACTCTGCTGCTCCAGTGCCACCAGCACCTGCCTCCAGCAACTCGGGGGCTATGCTACAGTGCTCTCCTGCTCCTCACAGCTGCAGTGAACCTTGTGCACTTTCTGCTCCAGCAAAGGCACAGCCACAGCCCCAGGGTGCTTCCTCTTGCAGACCATCTTACCTGCCCCCCCCAGCAGCTCTCCATCCACCGGTTGTGCCAGGACACATCTCCAGCACAGCGCCCTGCAGCCTTAGAGCAACCAGCACAGCAACTGCTGGGTTGGCTTTAGCTGTCCCTGGAGTGAAGGTCCACGAAAGGGGCCACGCACAGAGCTCAGGGCGGAGAGGAGGCAAACCCTGTCACCTCCTCACAGACAAAACCCATACAGGAACAGTGCTCAGATTGCACGTAGGGTTTAATCTCTGGCTGGGGGTAATCAACCCCCCCAAACAAGAACCACCCAGGAATCACAGAATGATTAAAGCTCTTTCTGAGGTGAACGATTGCTGATTGAAGCACGCAGTGCTGTCCCACAGCAAGAGCAGTGCTGTGCCCCAGAGGGTGCAGGTCTGGCACAGTCCATCATCAGTGGTGGCTTCACACTGCTGCTCTGGTGTCCCTGCAAGGGCACAGCAGAGGGTGCCTGGGTGCTTACCAGGGCTCTGCCAGGAAGGTGCAGCTTTCACAGTTCCCCTTGAAGTGCACAGCGGAGGAGGAGGGGCTGGAGGAAGAGGCAGGAGAGCCCACACTGCTCCCCATCCCTCCACTGCTGCCTTGTTCCCACTGGTTCATGAAAGCTGGAGGGTGACACATCTCACTATCTGCTGCTGCTGCTGGTCCAGAGTGAAGCCATGGCAGCTGGGGCTGCACCCACATGGCCTCTCCTGCAGTTCCTTTGCTTCCTCACCATGTGTCTCCTATCCCAGCAGGACCATGACCAAGGTTGATGCTCCCCAGCACTGGCTGGACATGCTGTGGCTGACCGGGTGGGAGATGCTCAGTGCATGCCTTGCAGTGGGAGGCACTGGCAAACCCTCAGCAATTCAGTGTTAACACGGGCTGGGACACAAGGCCCCAGTTCACCCCTGTGTTGGGATCTGCCCCCATCAGTGGGGGATTCTTGTACCAAGCCCTGGGGACGAGGCTGCAGGAGGCAGTGGGAGCAGGCACAGCCCTTCCGTGGGCAGGGCACAGCATACCCAGTGCATCTGCACTGCTGCCTGCCCTGTGCAGCACAGAGGCACCATTTGGGATGAGGGCCCAATCCAACAAAAGAAGAGTTGGGCAAAGCAAGAAGCCCTTGGAAAATTCCAGCCAGGCAGCTGTCCCTTGTGCAGGACCCTGGGGCACAGGGAGAAGTAGAAATCAGGGCAGCAGCATCTGAGTTGTTCCTGCAGGGGAAGGCCAGTACTTGCCCATCCACCTTGCCCCTCCCCTTCCCAGGCTTTGGGTTTCTGTGTGTCCAGAAGTAACGCAGCATCAAGGAGCACAAAGCTGGCAACAGCAGGAATGCCTGGCCTGGGATACACTGCCCCTCCAGCTGGGCTGCACAGAGCCCTGCCTGCAGGCCAGCCCGTGGAACACCCCGACCAGTGCAGCCCTGGGAGGCCACAGCTGGGACACACATGGGGCAAGGCCCCCAAGCAGGCAGAGCAAGGGGGTCCCTTCCTCCTGCAGGAGGAGTTGCACAGGAGCAGCAGGGGCTGGCACGCAGGACGTTTGAGCAGTTGTGTCCACACAGCCCCCCCTCAGCCCCCAGCACGTCAGACCTTGGCAAGCACACCCTCAGGAGAACATTGCTAGGGCAGAGCAGCTCTGCGGGCAGCGGTGGGGTGGGCAGGACCTGGCATTGCTGCCTCACACCAGGTACGGAGTGTCCAGCACTGCCACCCCTGCTGCGACGCCCCCGTCCGCGTGCTCGATGGCCTTCGTGCGCAGGAGGTGCCCGGCCGCCGTGTTCATCACCATCTCCTTGCCCTGTCTGCAAAGAAAGGACAACTCAGTGCCTGAGGAGCAGAAAGCTCATGGCATTTCATCATGGACAAACTGCTCCATGGGCCCTGCGGGGCTGGTAACCAGCAGGGAAAGCCCCAGGGCTGGTGCAGAGGTGTCCACAGCCAACAGAGCCCTCAGCAGGGTCACGTTGGCCTGACTGCTCTGCACAGGCAGCCTCAGGCTCTGAATGAGAAAGCCTCAGGTTTCTTGTACGAGAAAGACTTCAATTTCTAAGCTATGGAAACATTTCTGTGGGCCCACAAGGGTTTTAACCAAAGGCAGCAGCTGTTTAGGGTTGAACACCACCGCATTAAGCCTTCAGGTGTTTCTGAGCACACCAGGGCTTCAGAAAAGCAGGTGGGAGCATGCAGAGCCTGAGAAGTGCTCCCAGAAATGGGGGATGAGACACCCCAGTTCCACACGGCCGTTACACCAGTAACTGCCAGCACCAACAGCTCACTGGGCAGCAGGCAGAGAGCAGCAGCCCCGCACCTGAACAGAGCACCAAGAGCTGTGCCAGGAGCAGAGACTGAACAGGGACGTCTGTCCCCTGTACCTCCAGCTCCCCAGAGACACCTGCCCTGTGCTGTGCTCAGAGGGGAAAACGCTCCCAAGCCAAGCAGGTAACTCCCTGTAACACAAGCAGGTTTCTCACCTGACATAGACACCAAAGATACCAAGCTCCGAGATGCACTCGGACACTTCCAGGGGGCTGTGAGCCCTCAGCAGGTAATTCATTGCTGGCTGTGGTTTGATCTTGTCCATCAAGATGTAGGAAGTTCTCTCAGGGCTGTCTCTGATCTTCTCCAGAACCTGCCTGAGCTCTTCACCATAGAGATTGTTCCCTGACAACAAAACCAGCAAGTCAAGCACTTCCCTGCACACCAGAAGCCATTGGCCCCAGCTATGCAGCTCCAGCAGCCCCAAGAGACCCAGCCTTTGCCTCCCCACACCCCAGTTCTTGGTCATAGGGAGCTCCTCCAGGAGCAGCACATTACTGCCATGACTTGTCCCCATGGCTACATGTAGCCACCCCACCTTTTATCCCGGAGCAGAGGACCGAGAGTCATCACAGAGCTACTGCCTCTCCTGGGCACAGGAGAAACCACAATGAAAACCCACAGGGCCCAGGTCCTACCTCCACCTTCTCGCTGTGGCTTCAGCACAAAGCGGTCAGGGTCAGCAATGGCCATAGCAGCTATCTGGTCACCCTCTTCACCCTGGCAGGAAAGGATGGCAACAGCAAATCAGGGAGGAGCAGGGGCTCCTCCATAGACCCCTCCAAGCAGGATCATCAGGGTCCCCCAGGGATCACAAAGCCCTCTCATCTTCCTAACCAAAGGGAAACCATCACAAAGCCCTCTCCTCTTCCCAACCAAAGTGTGTTGCTGCTCCAGCCCTGCTCACACTCACCACGTCCAGAGAGTAGAGCCCAGCAAATGTTGCTCTGATCCGAGCCACAGTCTCAGCACGGCCGGGCAGCAATCTCTCCAGTGTTCCCGGCCTGCTCAGCTCCTGCTGGACCTTCTTAGTGCCTGCCAGTTGGGTAGCAATGTCAGGGCACTTCACTGCCCTCGATCTCTCCAGCAACAACCGTGCCTCCCAGTTCTGAGACAGAAAGAGAGCCACCATCCTGTTAGCAAAAGAACCCAAACATTGTCTCCACTCTTGTGTTCAGTGATGGACATGTGGTTTGCCTCCTCCCTGCCTGCCTGGCAGGGGCTGGGGTGGGAACAGCACTCTGGAGATGAGCAGACACGGATGTCCCACCACCCCTGGAGAGGCACAGCCAGGTTACTCCGCTGCCTTTGCTTGCACTCCCCCCCCGAAAGCTTGTCCAGTGCTGCCACCTCCAGACAACAGCAAGGTCTGGTCTGCATTATTATTACCTGCAGCCTAACAGTCCTAGCAAGGGACAGAATGTGATCTGTAGATCAAGTCTAAACTCTCAGAGCAGGTGCTAATACCTCTGGTAACTCTATTGTACAGAAGCAATTCAGTGCTGTGGTAAGAGGTCACCACACAAGTGGTTACTGGAGAAGTCTGTCCTCATGAGTGCCAGGGACACCCACCCCCACGGCAAGGTCACAGCTTCCCAACGCCACCATCCACACCAGACAGGATGGTGAGACCCTGACCCAGGCTGCCCAAAGAGGTCCTGGCTGGCCTTCCCTGGCATTGCTGAAGGCCAGGTTGGATAGGGNACCACACAAGTGGTTACTGGAGAAGTCTGTCCTCATGAGTGCCAGGGACACCCACCCCCACGGCAAGGTCACAGCTTCCCAACGCCACCATCCACACCAGACAGGACGGTGAGACCCTGGCCCAGGGTGCCCAGAGAGGTCCTTGGCTGCCCCTCCCTGGCATTGCTCAAGGCCAGGTTGGATAGGGCTTGGAGTAACCTGGTCTGGTGGGAGGTGTCCCTGCCCATGGGGATGAGCTTTAAGGTCCCTCCCAACCCAAACCAGTCTGGGATTCTGGGATTCCATGACTAAGTCCCCCAGGACAGGACAGATGCCCCTGGGATCACAGGGTGTTTCAAACTCGCTGGGCAAGGCAGCAGTGTGGGTGGTGTCTGGGCACAGAGCAGCGAGCACTGACCTGCTGGTCGTAGTTCTGTGGCACGTAGCCCTCTCTGTAGTACACCACTGCTACCTCCTGGCCATCCCTGCAACAGAAACCAGCAGCACTGACAGAACTGGCCAGTCCCTGCCCGCCTCCATCCCAGTGCCCCAGCACCAGGAGGGCTGCACCAGGACAGCCTCTGCCCCTTCTCCTCAGCCTCCTGTGCTGTTCTGCTCCACGCTGGCTCTGCCAGAGAAAGCAGAGGAGTGCAAGCCCTGGCTCTGCTCCCCTGAGCCCCAGCTGGCTTGTCCTGCCCTGAGACACAGAGAGCCAACACCTGGCCTCTGCCCTGACCAACCAAAGCCACAGGAATTCAGGCACTCAGCCCAGCAGCAAGGTAAGAACTTCAGTTTTTAATACCTTCTGCCACCGGGAGCCAGGCCTGGGAGATTCCTGAAGCTGGGAAGGAACAGGGTCCTTCTCTGGTGGCAACTCAAGGCAGGACATGAGCACAACAAGCATCCCACCAGGACAGGGCCACCAGCACACCTGCAGCACCACACACACCATGTGCATGGTCAGGGGAAGCAGCACAGGAACTGCCAGCAGCCAGGCAGTGGGGTTGCAAAGGAATCAGGATGAGGAGAGGATGCTCTGGAGAAAGCCCAGCAGGTGCACTTCCCCCTTAACTGTCTGGCCATTACAAATGTGTTCCTTAATTAAAGACAGCAGGGGCACGAAGGTCAAACCATGGAAAAATTAACCTAACTACAGAAAAACCATTGGCATGGAACCGTGCCTTCCTCCAGGCTTGTGCAGCTCCCAGCACATTGCCTTGGGAGAGACAAACATCACACTGGGGACCAACTGCCAGCGCCTGGAGCCTGCAGGCTGCACGTCCTGGCCTCCACGGGGAGCCAGCAAGGCACTGAGAACCAACGGATACCACAGGGACATGGAACCCTTCCTCCTCCAGCACCAACAACCCCCTGGCAGAGCACCACGTGCACAGTGAACAGGAAATGTCTTTGTGGAAGCCTCCGAGATAGCCAGGACTTCTCGTAGCAGATGTATGTGGAGGAAGTAAAGATCCCACAGAGCTCTGGAGGCTTCAAGGAGGGAAATGATGTTTCCAGCTGTAAGGGACTGATGCAAAATCTCACAGCTGTGAAAATAAAATGATTCGAGAGCTAAGGAGAAGCCGCAGCAGCAGCCTGGAGCACGGAAGAGAACTGCTTGCTCAAAAAGTCACTGCTGACACTCAGAACATACCAGCAGCTTTGGTTGAAAACTCCCCTTTAGGGCCTCGTGTGCCCACCACACGGGCAGGAACGCGCACCTGGGCTCATACTCACACATACAGCCTCCTGGCATCATCCAGAGAGCCCGTCTCAAACACGTCTCTGAACCGCTTCCTGATGACCCGGATATTCCTGTTCAAAGAGTGGGACAGTCACCAGGCTGGGCACAGCCACTTGAGCCAGAGATCACGGGTGGCACTGGGGGCTCCAGCAAGGAGGGTCACAGAATCCCAGAATCCTAGGGGTTGGAAGGGATCTCGAAAGCTCATCCAGTCCAACCCCCTGCCAGAGCAGGGTCACCTAGAGTCCATCACACAGGAACGCATCCAGGCAGGGTTTGAATGTCTCCAGCCAAGGAGACTCCACAGCCGCTCTGGGCAGCCTGGTCCAGTGCTCTGGCACTCGCACAGGAAAGAAGTTCTTCCTGATATTCACATGGAACCTCCTGTGCTCCAGTTTGCATCCATTGCCCCTTGTCCTATCATTGGTCAGCACTGTAAAAAGCTTGGCTCCATCATCCTGCCCCTCACCCTTTACATATTTGTAACCATGGATGAGGTCACCCCTCAGTCTCCTTTTCTCCAAGCTAAAGAGACCCAGCTCCCTCAGCCTTTCCTCATAAGGGAGATGTTCCACTCCCGGTCTGGAGGCTCCTTCACAACTGGGGCCAGAGGAATACTACGAGCCAAAACAATCCCTCTTTTTAGCACCTGCCCTATGTTTCCAACCCGGTACTGTAGGAAGCAGAACGTGTCCCTGGACACCCTGGATGTCTCCACACTCCCCTTCCACCTCCCGAAGCGTTTCTAAGAGAAGTCAGTAGTTTGGTTTTGTTATCCCTACACAACAGATTCACTCACTGTTGGCCTCAAGGAGCTGTCCCCTGCATGTTCCACCTCGGCCCTGCTCTGCAGCCTTTCCCCACACAGCGGCAGTGTGGTCCTGCTGGAGACCAGCCCCATCACCTCCCACTGCCACAGCACGGGCTGGGCCTGACCTCACCCAAACACCTTCTCCCCAGCCGTTCCCTCCACTGCTGGGTTGCTTACTCTGCCCAGATTGCTCACAATACCCCATGTCTAATCCCAAGTCAGGGAGTGAGCAGGACCCTCTTGAACCCCGCTCTGCTACTTATTGTCTCATCTAAGAGACCTGACCCACAGCAAAGCGATCACTGGTGCAGCTCTGAGGACTACACAGGCACAAAGATCAGCAAGGAATCCACCGTGGAGACCAGAGGCTTTGGTGGCTGCTGGCATTTCCAGCAAAGAGCTAGTGAGAGGCTTTGGGATGTTGGTGAGAAGACAAAGGTGGGTGCTGGGGCTGAAGGAATGCTGAAGGGAGCCGCATGACAGACCACAGAGAAGTTCAGGATAAAGGCTGCCCTGTTACAACCAAGCATTCCCTCTCACAGTCCCAGAAACCATGAAGTGTTTTGAATTTATCCTTCAGTAACTGACAGAGTGAAACAAATGGGTTCTGCACACCACCTTCATCTCTCCCACCCTGCTCCTACGCTCCCGCTGCCACAGGGTGGCTGCTGAAGAGCCTGGAGATGCCCCAGGAGCTGCCTTGAGGGAAACATCATGATCTGGCAGCAGCTGGCTCTGCCTTCCCTTCCCAAGGCTGTACCATCTCCTTCGTTTCCCATCCCAGGAAATTTCAACCTTTACCTGTTCCAAAGTTCATTTTCTACACATCGCTGGTCAAAAATGTTCCTCTGGACTTCCTCCACCAGAAACATCACCACAGCACTGGAAGAGATACCAAGGACATCATTAAACCCAGAAACACTCCACGCACACCCACGTCACCAACTTTTGATCTCTGTGATTATTCCTGCACTGCTCATGCTCGTTTTCTCCAGTGTCACTAAGGGTTGGCAGCTAACGGAGAGCAGTGCTGATCCTGAGCAATCAGGAGGCAAAGAAAGCTCTGTGCAGGGTTGTGGAACCACACAACTCCTCCAGGGTCCCTCCACACCTCTCTGCCTTTGCATGCTGAGACAGCTGCATTGCTCTTCCCAGGGTGCCACACACTTCTCGAGCAGCTTATCTAGCAGAATCACAGCATCAATAAGGTTGGAGGGGACCACAGTGATCATCTGGTCCAACCTCCCTGCCTACACAGGGTCATCCCAGAGCACATGGCACAGGACTGCATCCAGATGGATCTTGAATACCTCCAGTGAAGGAGACTCCACAGCCTCTCTGGGCAACCTGTTCCAGGGTGCAGGAACTCACACAGTAAAGAAACTCTTCTTCAAGTTCAGGTGGAACTTCCTGAGCATCAGTTTCTGCCCATTGCCTCTCCTTCTATTGGTTGACACCACCAGAAGGAGCCTGGCTCCATCCTCTTGACACCCACCCTTTTGGTATTCATACACGTTAATTAAGTCCCCTCTCAGTCACCTCTTCCTGAGGCTGAACAGGCCCAGATCCCTCAGCCTTTCTTCACAAGAGATTCTCCTGACCCTTGAACAATTCATGGCTCCCCATTGGACCTGCCCCAGGAGCTCCACATCTGTCTTGTGCCGTGGAGCCCAGAACTGCACACAGGACTCCAAATGTGGTCTCACCAGGGCTGAGCAAAGGGGCAGGATCACCTCCCTCAGCCTGCTGGCAATGCTCCTCCCAATACACCCCAGGATTCCATTTGCTTTCCTGGCCACAAGGGCACATTGCTGGCTCATGGACAGTTTGTAGTCCACCAGGACCCCCAGGTTCCTCTCCACAGCGCTGCTTTCCAGCAGGTTGGCCCCCAGCCTGTACTGGTGCATGGGGTTGTTCCTCCCCAGGTGCAGGACCCTGCACTTGCCCTTGTTGAACTTCAGAAGGTTTTTCTCCACCCATCTCTCCAACTTACCAATGTCCCTCTCAAGGGCCACCCAACCCCCTGAGGTACTGCCCAAACAGGCATCTTGCAGAAAGTGCAATTTCAGAGCCACAGAGGTGCAACCCTGGGGTAGAGAAGACAACCCAGCCCCCAGCACTCCTCTCTCCTTACCTCTGGGAGCCATAGAGCTCCCAGGCTTTGGCAATGCCCAAGGCAAGCCCCTCAGATGGGTTGTTGGGCAGCAGGCGTGATGCCTCCTTGTACTTTCCCAGCACTTTCAACACCCGCCTGTGAAACAAAAAGAAAAAGCTGTGAATGCCATGAGAGCCTGCAGCCGGAGCTGGGGAGCAGGAATTTGGAGAGCACAAAGACACAGAGCACAGCAGGCCATGCGGTACAGCTGCTGCAGTGCCTGGCAGCAGGGGCCAGGGGTGGTCCCTTACCCGTGGACAGCCGCGGTGCGGGAGGTGAGGCCTCCAAAGCTGGCAGCAATGGTGTTTATCTCTATCTGCTTCAGAGCTGGTGTCCCATCCACCCCACAGTCAAACATGTAATCAGAACGGTTTATGCCTAAAAACACAGACTGAGACAGAGGGCAGGTGAAGTGGGGTCTCCTCTTGCCTTTAACTGCAAATCCCTTCAGTGACCTCAAAACACTCCCGGGGCAGATCCCAGTTTTGATCAAGACCTTTGCAAGGAGTGCCCAGGGGTTCTTTGGCCCTTGCAGAGCCCACAGCCACACTCAGTACTGCAGAGGAGTTAACAACACTCGTGACAGTAAAGGAGCTTCTGCAGGGTCAGCCTGCCCAGCTCTGGTCCCGACACAGCACACGTGTCCTCCCCCAGGGACAATGACAGACACCACGTGAACTCCTCCCAGCTCCCCGAGCACTAACCAGAGGTGTGACTGTCACACGGGCAACATCCCCAGCTCCCAGGCTGTAACCCAGACACGGGGCACAGGGAGCCACCAGCCTGACTACGGGGCAGTTCCAAGCCCACAGCAGCAAGCTCACAGCCATAGAGCAGGCAACCCCACCGCAACGCCACAGATCTGTGGCCAAGGTACCTGAGCCAAGCCTTCCTCCAGAACTTGCATGTGGATCCTGAAGAGCTGGGCTGTGAAGTCATCTGCCTTGATGGTGCTAGAGAGAGAGACAGACCAGGTCAGCCCCCTTAGACTGCCATGGAGGAACAAGAAGATTCATTCTTCTCCAGAAAAACACCTTACCAGAGACATTCTCCAGCAGGAAAGGCAGGGCTGTGTCCCTGGGGTTGTTCAAAGAACGGGTTGATGAGGCACTTGAGGCCATGGTCTAATGGTTATGATGGGATTAAGGTTGGACTTTATGACCCTGGAGGTCCCTTCCAACCATAATGATTCTATGATTCTAGATGGAGTCCTACAGCACTGCTAAACATCCCACCCTGAAGGCACTCTTCATCAAGGGCCACAGTGCATAACACAAATCCAGTTTGCCCAGCACAGCCACGCTGCAAAAGGCACCCCTGGGCAGAGGTGACTTTCGTTTGCAGGGCAGAGACAGGACAAGCAAAAGCAAGGAAACACAGCAGAATTCTGCAGATACAGGAGAAAAATCAGAAGTCTCTGTGTGCCTGCACACAGGGTTCATAGAAGCAGCTTCACGAGCTTCATCAAATCCCCTGTCCTGGTGGGCTCCAAATCCTGCACACAGCGGTGCCAAGTGCTTCGGTGGCCCTGCTAGACCGGGTCTGGCTTCTCTTCAGGGTCCCAAATCCCCACGCCAAGGGTGAGCAGCACCCGAGGAGCTGCCCTGAGACACTGCCTAGACAGCAGCATGGGGCAGGCGCCCAAGTGCACCCAAGCCCCAGGTGCTGCGTTCCTCAGGCTCAGGACCAAACATGTCCCCACAGGCTCCGGGCACAGCCAGCTCTGCCACAGGCATTGGAACAGCTCTGAGGCTTCAGCAAAACAAAAATCACACTGGAAAAGTCTCCTGTGCTCTGTCCCAGTGCTCAGAGCCACCAGCACCTGCACAGACAGGCAGCAGGAAGGGAAATGGGTTCTGCGGGAGCATCAGCCCAACAGATCATGGGGTCCATGGTCAAGGGTGGTCACTCCAGCACAGGGCAGCAGCCAGACAAACCCAGCAGAGATCACGAGCCAGAGGTTCTCCAGCATCCAGAGGTTGCAGGTCACCCTCCTGGCATGGCTGGGGATGCAGGGCAGAGGGTGACAGATCAGAGGTGGGTGTGGGGGAAGGAACCAACACCTCCATAACTATGTGCAGGCAGCAGAGCTGGTGGTTATCAGATAGCAACAGGCAGGTGTGAAATGAGATTAAAAGAGACTGCTAAACCCGGGCCTCAAAAAAACACACCAGCAACTGGAATTTAAGTACCAGGGGGCAACAAGCTCACAAGTAAGAATTTGCAGGCTTGAAACACTGGCAAAACTGAAGATCATTGCAGGGAGTCAACTCTTGGCCAGATGTCCCATCTTCTGAGGCCCAAGGAGACCTCAAAACACTGAGATGGAAATGAATCTTGGGACAAAAAATGCAGCAAATGAGACAATAGGAAGAAGTTCTTTACCAAGAGGGGTGTTGGGCACTGGAATGGGCTGCCCAGGGAGGTGGTGGAGTCACCGTCCCTGGGGGTGTTCAAAAAACGGGTTGATGAGGCACTTGAGGCCATGGTCTGATGGTCCAATGGTTAGGAATATGATGGGATAAAGGTTGGAGCTGATGACCCTGGAGGTCCCTTCCAACCATAATGATTCTATGAATTTCTGCAGAGGACAGGAGTGCCCACTTGAGGGACATGAGCAGATGGAAGGTGGGAATGCCTGAGAGGTGATAAATGCTTTGCATTTAAAGTATTGCATTAAAACACAAGGAAGTTACCTGGCCAGGGTACGCTCCAGGAATTCCTTGTTTTGACTGATAGCATCCACCAGCAGGTTGAAGTCTTGCTGCACGGCGTACGCTTGCTCAAACAAGGCACTGGGTACTGCGGAGGGGAGCAGCGTGAAGGGCGCGTAATTCACCACCTGCACACAGGGATGGAGCAGCACAGCACTCAGGTCTGGGCTGAAGAGGTGCTGCCCCTGCCTGGCTGAAGGCCAAAGCCACCCCCAGCCCTCCTCAGCACACCCTGGGCAGACACAAGGCCTCAGCCCTGCTGGCCCCTGGGGACTTTGCTCTGTGAACCAGGACAGGGCACAGCAGGGGCAGGAGCAGCTGCTCCAGAGCTCAGGCTGGGCTCAGTGCTTCCCTCTGAGGATGCCCTGGTGCCACCTTAGCTGGAGAGTGCTCTCCAAAACACCTCAGTTTCCGAGAAAAGGTGAATTGGCCAGTGCTGTTTTTTGGCCACCAGAGCCACCCCCTTTGTCCCCTGCTCACTGAGCCCCAGGGGTGACTCCAGACCCCCAGCTCAGGCATGGGGTCACCCCTCAAAGCCAAGTTATCCCACTGGAGAGAAGTTCCCCATGCAACGATTTTCACACAGGACAGGGATACTGGCAGTGTGCTTGGCCTCTCCCCTCAGCCTCCCTCTTCCTCTCACCCTCCAAGGTTCCCTCAGCGCCCTGACCTGGCCATGGTCGCCAATGACCTCCACAACTACCTAAAGGGAGGTTGTAGTGAGGCTGGTGTTGGTCTCTTCTCCCCAATTGCTCTTGACAGGACGAGAGGAAATGGCCTCAAGTTCCGTCAGGGGAAGTTTAGGTTGGATATTAGGAAGAAGTTCTTTCCTGAGAGGGTGGTTGGGCACTGGAATGGGCTGCCCAGGGAGGTGGTGCAGTCACCGTCCCTGGGGGTGTTCAAAGAACGGGTTGATGAGGCACTTGAGGCCATGGTCTGATGGTCTGATGGTCAGGAATATGATGGGATAAAGGTTGGAGCTGATGACCCTGGAGGTCCCTTCCAACCATGATGATTCTGTGATTCTATGGGGTCAATACCCAGGAGCAGCCCCGGTGGTGGAGCCCCCCCTCAGCCCGCTCCCGGTGCAGCTGCCCCCAGGCTCCCCAGGGACTCTGCTGC